>OZ024877.1:15871918-16104418 GCA_964017185.1 Rugalucina vietnamica
TGGTCCCACCCCGAGGGCCAGTAGCTCCCACAGACTTACAATTGGAAAAACATAAAAAATCTTCTTCTTCGAAACCACATGGCCCAAAGATTTCATATTTTATGTGAAGCAATGTATAGTACTCCACTTTATAAATCTTTTGGGTCCATACAGGCCACGCATCAGGCATGCCATTATCTACCATAGACTTATACACCCTGTATACCGTTGATGCAACTGAATATGTTACGGCACAGATTGATGCAACATTTCACGAAGGTAGGGGGAAATGGAGAGCGATAAGTTGGCGATCATGTCAGTTTTATAGGCATAAATGCGAGGATGTCTGGGTCATGACTTTGTGGGAAAACAAACACCCTGTCCAACGTTGACGCCGGTGAAACGGGCCCAACACCGGTTACTACGGTGCTTTCGCTACAAAATTTGATGGATGCGAATAAATTTCTTGTTTTGTTCAATGTTATATAAGCGTTTGCGATGAAGTAAAACGCGCATCTAATGGAGAATTAACTTGACTTTTCATTTCTGCTTGAACGGAAAACTGATTTTGTATAATTTTTCCAAACATTCGATTCAAAGTTGGTAAACAAGGTTCGGCCAGGGCCTATTCGGCCGATTTCTACAGAAACCGTTCGTATTTTCCAAAATACGCACAAAATGTGAGCAAACGAGCATTTTGATATGACTTGTAGGCAAGATTGTGGGACGTTTGCATCGTTCTCGATAGATTTTCCCCCAAACAATACACAGGAAGAATTTTATGGCAAAAAGTAAACACAACGCCGGTTACTACGGTACCAGAATTACCTGGATTATTGGATAGATGGGCATTCTAGCTTTACAAGATGCGGATTGTGTTACTAATTCGTGCCTAGCTTCTGCCTATATACCTCTTTTATGTCGTTTAGGGAACTATACGTTCATTGGCATGGTTATCAACCCTAGAATGAAGAGATTCTTATGAAACAGTTCCGTATTGTTATGAGATAGAAGTGGTTGCAATAGGAAAACCGGGCTTGTACGTGACTCACCAATTGCACGTAATTATACTTTGAGGTGTATGTACCTTGGTATTATAAGTTACACCAACCTTTCTGCAACCCTTTTAAATTGAAGTAGATTCTTGCTTGTACTGACTTACTCGCTCATTGACTCTATGATTGACTCAAGCATTCGAAAGTTTAGAGTCAAAACATTACACAATATGCTATAATAATAATAATAATAATAATAATAATAATAATAATAATAGGTTATTGAATGAATGTCGAAAACTATTCTGAACGAGTTCATATTGCGAGGACGCACGAGCTTGCGAGTGAATCTCAGCCATATGAACGAGTTCCAAATTGTTTACGATTTTCATTCAGTAACCTTTTCATTACATGTATATACCCTAAAATACGCAATGGAAGGTTTGTAAATGCTTATTCCTGGCATCTCCAGTCCTGATAGACATTTCATTTGGCCACATTTCATGTAAAATGGTATCGGTTTTAGCGACTTATCACCATATTGCAACACACGCAGGGCTTCGCCTTAGTGTCCGCGAGAACTTTGACGTTGCAGTAAAATTGATGACGTCGACGTGACTCTTTGGCGTCGTTGCGATCGGAAATTTCATGAACAAAGTTAGAAATTCGGAGTACAAACACTTTTGAATCATTGTTTTTCCAAAATTTGAGGTATTTGTCATGAAATGAAGTTTTGTGTAAGTAAAGTAAGTAAGTAATTCCTTTATTTAGAGAGGGTAACACGGTTGGCTAAGCCAATCTTCCCCGAGGCCCTATTTATTCATTTAAATCCCCGAGGCCCTATGTATTTATTGTGCGAAGACATCTGTATTTTTCCTAGTTTCGTCGTTCGTTTAGTTGAAATGGAAATGGAAAATGGCTGCCAGATATTTTTTCAATGGCGACCTACTGTACTATCGAAAGTAGTCCCGCCGGGAACTTGCTTCTATTGAATATGACATAAGTTTCCATCGAAAACATTCTTAACCACATGTATTGAATATTGAAAATGTGTAGACATTTGCGGTAACGTCAAAAGTTTGGCGGAATTTCATCAGTGCAATGGTCAAAAAGTTATTGAGAAACTGAAGGTTTAAAATGATTTTATTTTGTTTATTGCATGTTAGAATAAAAAAAAAGATCAGCTCTAGTTCGTGATTTGTTGAATAACAATTCACTATTTGTCAGTCAGATGTATGCAGATAAATCACTCGCGTTGCTGTATTGTATGCTGTGTTGGAGCAAAAAAAGGATTTCAAATGGCACCCCAATCTAGAATAGCAGTCGAAGCCATTTCCAATTTGGCCACAACAGTTACTGTTGACTAAAACGTTAAAGCAAGAACAAATATACAAACAAATAATTTATCTCCCCCTCAGTGACATCATACATGCACCTTATGTTAACCGTATATTGCTTCATATGGTTATTTGGAATGCTATACCCGAAATACACTAAATATTGATACGTATATGTTTACTTATTTTTTGTCAGAGAATCCCAACCAAACAAGAGCTTTTCAATGGGGAGAAGATTATATTTTCAGCAGATACTGGACTTCTTAGTTCACTTGGAGCTCGGTCTTCAATGAAAGTCTCTAAGGTTCGCGTTTGAAACGAATGCGGATGTTTGTGTTTTTTTTTTCTTTGATTTACATGTATTTTAAGGTCAATGATGACTCCTTTCGCATTCTCCACTTATATTGTCTTATTCTGCAAGAAACAATACGATACTTTGCCATTTGGATAATACTTGTCTTTGTGTTGACTTCCCTCTTGAATGTTACAAATTTACAGTAATTCTCTTTGTTGCTAAATCTAAAGGGTCACTTGAGATATGACCCACCCCTTTCTCATTAATATGTTCATTGCTCTTAAATGATCTGTTTTAATCATTGATTGTCAATAAGCCAGACAAAGAAGTTATTTTACTATATGGCTTATGCATTTTTTTAAATACTTTTAAAAACTCTAATTCATGGGAGAAAATCAGGTTGATCAGAGGAACGATTATTTTCCAGAACAGTAAGATATGTTGTTATTGTTTAGGGTTTTTAGTTTGTTAAGAGTTGTTAGAAACATCTTAATCTTAATTAGTCAGTTCTGAAGTAAGAAAGAATACGAAGAAGTTTAATTAGAAATGAGTAGTGTCTTATATGGCTTACGGCAACCTTTTCTACAATGAGACACGATCTATCTTATACGGAACCGTTTCATTAAAAAGAAAAAAAACAAACAAAAAAAAACTATAGACTTGATGTCCATGCCAATGAAAGTAAAGTTCCCGAAACCTACATGAAAGATTATTATTATTATTATTATTATTATTATTATTATTATTATTATTATTATTATTATAACATACAGGATAATGTTTTGACTCGAAACTTCCGAATGCGTGAGTCAGTCATCGGGTCATTGAGCCAGTAAGTAAGTAAGTACAAGCAAGAAAGTACTTCAATTTATAAGGGTTACAGAAAGGTTGGTGTAACTTATAATACCAAGGTACCTCAAAGTATAATTACGTGCAATTGGTGAGTCATGGACAAGCCCTGTTTTCCTATTGGAACCAGTTCTATCTCATAACAATACGGAACTGGTTTATTAGAATCTCTTCATTCTAGGGTTGATAACCATGTCAATGAACGTATAGTTCCCTAAACTACATAAAAGAGTTATGTAGGCAGAAGCTGGGCACGAATTAGTAAAACAATCCGCATCTTGTAAAGCTAGAATGCCCATCTATCCAATAATGGTACCGTAGTAACCGGCGTTGTGTTTACTTTTTGCCATAAAATTCTTCCTGTGCATTTTTCGGGGGAAAATCTATCGAGAACGATGCAAACGTCCCACAATCTTGCCTACAAGTCATATCAAAATGCTCGTTTGCTCTTATTTTGTGCGTATTTTGAAAAATACGAACAGTTTCTGTAGAAATCGGCCGAATAGGCCTTGGCCGAACCTTGTTTACCAACTTTGAATCGAATGTTTGGAAAAAATATACAAAAGCAGTTTTTCGTTCAAGCAGAAATAAAAAGTCAAGTTAATTCTCCATTAGATACGCGTTTTACTTCATCGCAAACGTTTATATAACATTGAACAACACAAGAAATTTATTCGCTTCCATCAAATTTTGTAGCGAAAGCACCGTAGTAACCGGTGTTGGGGCCGTTTCACCGGCGTCAACGTTGGACAGGGTGACAAAGTAAGGATGCCTTCAGTTTTTAGCTCGCCTGTACGAAAGTACAGGAAGAGCTATTGCAGTCACGTCGGCGTCGGCGTTCGTGTTCGCGTTGCTCAAATGTTAAAGTTTTTGATTAAAGTTTTTATAAGTCTATATCTCTTGAACATGTTGATGGATCAAGTTGATACTTTGCATGGTGGTAGATATTGGTCTGAAGTTTTATGCTGTACCATCATGACCCACGTGGGTGACCTTGTGGTCAAGGTCATGGACTTAGAAATTTTGTGTTAAAGTTTTTCATTAAAGTTTTTATAAGTCTATATCTCTTAAACATGTTGATGGATCAAGTTGATACTTTGCATGGTGATAGATATATGCTGTTCCATCATGACTCACCTGGATGACATTGAGGTCAAGGTCACGGACTTAGAAATTTTGTGTTACAGGTTTTCATTAAAGTTTTTATATGTCTGTATCTCTTGAACATATTGATGGATCAAGTTGATACTTTGCATGATGATAGATATTGGTCTGAAGTTTTATACTGTACCATCATGACCCACCTGGATGACCTTGAGGTCAAGGTCACGGGACTTACAAATTTTGTGTTAAAGTTTTTCGTTAATGTTTTTATGTCTATATCTCTTGAACATATTGATGGATCAAGTTGATACTTTGCATGGTGGTAGATATTGGTCTAAAGTTTCGTGCTGTACCATCACAACCCACATGGCTGACCTTGAGGTCAAGGTCATGGACTTAAAAATTTTGTTTGAAAGTTTTTGGTTAATATGTAGATGGATCAGTTTGATACCTTGCATGTCGGTAGATATTGGTCTGAAGTTTTATGCCGTACCATCACACCCGAGTGACCTAGAGGTCAAGGTCATGGGTCAATTTTAATAGATTTAGTGGCAAAGCACAAGTCAGGCGAGCTACGCTGTCCTGCGACAGCTCTTATTGCCATAAGTAGTTTGTAACAAAAGCTTACCTTTCTGTCAGAAATTATACATTTCATTGAAGGAATATGCCACCAGAAACACGAAAATTGATTACGTTTGCTAATTATTCGAATCCTTCATCATCGTTTGTAAATATCAAAGTTTCGTTATATACCGGAATCATTCCTTGTTTCATACCACCAAAAGACAATCCTGAACTCAAGCAAACTTTTGCACAATATGGTGTTAACACACCTAGGTTGGATCGTTTGGGAAGCAAGTTACGTCAGAGAGTTCATTGCCTTCATGCAACGTACGTCCAATGTGTTCTTTGTAAAAATGATGCTATATACGGTGGATCTTTGGGCCAAAAATGATATTTCTTACGGCGGACACTTAATCCTGTGACCGTTAAAGCTTGAGTGAGCGGGGCTAAGTGATTTTGCATATTTTTTCTGGCACTGTTTCTTGTATACGTCTTCCACTAGCTTCCCAAACTTTTTGTTTCGTTCTGCAAACGTCAAACGTCCCAATTAACATGTTTAGTCATGTCGGACAGCTCAAACGCTTCCTAGTTGTTTATCGGCACTGTGGGGACTTCAGTGTTTTTCCCAAGCAGACTACACGGTGTAGGTAGGTCCTCTCGTGGTGCCCTATTCTACCATTACGCCATCGCGCTCCCCACCTTATAATATTTTCCATCAAATGGTTGTCTGTTAGCCCTTATAAGTCTTATAATTCAGCATGACTGTTTTCATCAGAAATGTTGACATTATAAGCTTGAAACGGTTAACACACATACGCAGACACTCGACAAATGTGACGTATGTGTTGTGTGCAATGATACATGTGTCACTGTCGGCACAACCGGGCGTTTAGTGTGTGTGTGTGTGTGTGTGTGTGTGTGTGTGTGTGTGTGTGTGTGTGTGTGTGTGTGTGTGTGTGTTCTCCTTTGTCAAAACTGTCTGTTTCCATGCAGTAGGGTTGTGTATCTTAGTGTTTTTTTAGCTCACCTGAGCCGAAGGCTCACATGGTGAGCTTATAGGATGGCCATGATCCGGCGTCCGTCCGTCCGTCCGTCGTCCGTCGTCCGTCGTCCGTCCGTCGTCCACAATTTCAAAGATCTTCTTCTCTGAAACCGCTTGGCCGATCTAGTTGAAATTTTATGTGGAGCCTCCTTGGGTAGTGGCATTTCAAGTTTGATCGCGAAATCTAGGTCACATGACCAAGATGGCCGCCACGCCCATATATGGTAAAAACCCTTCAAAAATCTTCTTCTCCAGAACCGGTGGGCCGATTTCCACGAAACTTGGTATGTAGCATTGGGGACTTCAGCCCATCATAGTTTGATAAAATGATGACCCTTGGATGACCTTGACCTATTTTACGGCAAGGTCAAATTTGAAAACATAGGCTTTTACATGGGAAAAAGTGAAAACTATGGATATTTTGAAAACTATTGCAGCCTGAGGCCTGAAAAGTGGTAGATGCAAACAGCTAATGGAGTAGATGAAGGTATGTGATTAATATAGGTCAAGGTCATCTCTTGACCTTGGCCAGTCTGTTGTCCATACACACTTTTCAAAGATCTTCTTCTCTGAAACTGCTTGGCCAATCAAAGTGAAATTTTATGTGGAGCATCCATGGGTAGGGGAGACGAAACTTTGATCGCGAAATTCAGGTCACATGACCAAGATGGCCGCCACGCCCATATATGGTAAAAACCACTCAAAAATCTTCTTCTCCAGAACCGGTGGGCCGATTTCCACGAAACTTGGTATGTAGCATCAAGGACCTCAGCCCATCATAGTTTGATAAAATGATGACCCTTGGATGACTTTGACCTATTTTACAGCAAGGTCAAATTTGGAAACATAGGCTTTTACATAGGAAAAAGTGAAAACTATGGATTTTTTGAAAACTATTGCAGCCTGAGGCCTGAAAAGTGGTAGATGCAAAAAACTAATGGAGTAGATGAAGGTATGTGATTAATATAGGTCAAGGTCATCTCTTGACCTTGGCCAGTCTGTTGTCCATACACACTTTACAAAGATCTTCTTCTCTGAAACTGTGCGGCCAATCAAAGTGAAATTTTATGTGGAGCATCCATGGGTAGGGGAGACGAAAGTTTGATTGCGAAATCCAGGTCACATGACCAAGATGGCCGCCACGCCCATATATGGTAAAAAACACTCAAAAATCTTCTTCTCCAGAACTGGCGGGCCGATTTCCACGAAACTTGGTATGTAGCATTGAGGACCTCAGCCCATCGTAGTTTGATAAAATGATGACCGTTGGATGACCTTGACCTATTTTACGGCAAGGTCAAATTTGGAAACATAGGCTTTTACATAGGAAAAAGTGAAAACTAAGGATTTTTTGAAAACTATTGCAGCCTGAGGCCTGAAAAGTGGTAGATGCAAACAACTAATGGAGTAGATGAAGGTATGCGATTAATATAGGTCAAGGTCATCTCTTGACCTTGGCCAGTCTGTTGTTCATACACAGTTTTCAAAGATCTTCTTCTCTGATACTGCGCGGCCAACCAAAGTGAAATTTTATGTGGAGCATCCATGGGTAGGGGAGACGAAAGTTTGATCGCGAAATCCAGGTCACATGACCAAGATGGCCGCCATGCCCATATATGGTAAAACCCACTCAAAAATCTTCTTCTCCAGAACCGGTGGGCCGATTTCCACTAAACTTTGTATGTAGCATCGGAGACCTCAGCCCATCATAGTTTGATAAAATGATGACCCTTGGATAACCTTGACCTATTTTACGGCAAGGTCAAATTTGGAAACATAGGCTTTTACATAGGAAGAAGTGAAAACTACGATGCAAACAACTAATGGAGTAGATGAAGGTATGTGATTAATATATACTTAGAAAAACAATTGAGGGATATGGTTTTTGTTTCGATTTCATTCCTAAAGGTATAATTTTTTCTACCCAAATAATTTATAGATATGTAGCAGAACCATCACTGTGCAAGGATTCCATAAAATTTTCGCGTTGCCTGGAAGCGCTTTTCGCAGACTTGCAGAAATGATGGAACACCCCTAAAATTAAAGTTATTACTGCTCCCTACCCTATCCAAATCTTTCATTCACCCCCTCTTGGTTCATCCAAATGCAAAACTGTTTTGATAATCAAAATGGCGACACTTTTATGTCTAAAACGCTTTTTGGGGAAATTTCAGAAATCTGTGATTTTTGGTAAAAAACACATTTTTTAACCAAAAATTTTTTTTTCGTTTAAAATGTTTCCCTTTGCACTGTGAATATGAAACTGAAATCCGTTTTTGAATGTGCGCTCTGGTTTTCTCAAAACAGCGTTTTTTAAAATGTGTTGCCAAATTTTTAATCTCGTAATGCAAATTCCCACTAAGGTAATGTTCAGTTCTTTAGCAAATGTTTTGAAACGCTGTAAAATCTAAACTAATGCCCGTAGCTCAAATCGGTTTTCTGTACCAAACTTGCAGCTTAAAGGGCAACGTTTTAAGCGAAAAAAAAGTTTTTGGCAAAAAATCGTGTTTTTAACCAAAAATCACAGATTTCTGAAATTTTTCCAGTATGCATTTTAGACATAAAAGTACCGGCATTTCGATTATCAAGACAGTTTCGCAGTTGAATGAACCAGTAAGAGGGGAGGAATGGCAGAATTGGGTAGGGTAGGCAACAGTTGGAACTTCAATTTCAGGGGTGTTCCAACGTTTCTGCAAGTCTGCGAGAAGCGCTTCCAGGCATCACGAAAATTTTATGGAATCTTTGCACAGTGATGGTTCTGCTACATATCTATTAATTATTTGGGTAGAAAAAATTATACCTTTAACAATGAAATCGAAACAAAAACCATATCCCTCAGTTGTTTTTCTAAGTATAGGTCAAGGTCATCTCTTGAACTTGGCCAGTCTGTTGTCCATACACACTTTTCAAAGATCTTCTTCTCTGAAACTGCTTGGCAAATCAAAGTGAAATTTTATGTGGAGCATCCATGTATAAGGGAGACAAAAGTTTGATCACGAAATCCGGGTCACATGACCAAGATGGCCGCCACGCCCATATATGGTAAAAACCTTTCAAAAATCTTCTTCTCCAGATCCGGCAGGCCAATTTTCATGAAACTTGGTATGTAGCATTTGGGACTCCAGCCCATCATAGTTTGTTGAAATGATGACCCTATGATGACCTTGACCTATTTTATGGCAAGGTCAATTTTAGAAACATAGGCTTTCACATGGGAAAACTGTTGGAGCCTGAGACCTGAAAGTTGCTAGATGCAGACAACTAATGGAGTCAATGAAGGTAAGTAATTAATGAAGGCCAAGGTCATGTCTTGACCTTGGCCCAAGGTCATTTAAATATCAAAATTAAAATTATGGTTTTCTCAGAAATCACTGGGTTTGGAAACTATTGCAGCCTGAGACCTGAAACTTTGCAGATGCAGACAACTTATGAAGTCAATAAAGGTGTGTGAGTATTCAAGGTCATTTCATTATGACTTAATACTCCAAGATCAGGCTTCAGGTGAGCGTTCTCAGGACCAATGGTCCTCTGGTTTTTAATTCTTATAGTAAGTTTAAACAGCTAAATCTTGCTGAAAAGGCACGTTCTAAATTCCGTACCAGATCCTCAGGTGTAAGGAGAGGGAGTATACGTGAGGGTCCCATGCACAGATCCAGAAAAATATTTCACTCGGTACTCATTAAAATTTCTCGTTGCGCATTTTTTTCTTAATAGCACAGGTAATGTACGCCTGAAATAGGTTTACGACTAGCACACAATGTAAAGTCTACAGAAGGTCCTTCCAGGTGGACTCCCTGCACCTGAAAGTAATGGGTTGACTCCCCTGGCCACTGCTTACCTCGTCTCCCTAAAAAGTATTTTGCACATGCTCAAAACTCCCTACCCCCACCTATAAAGTGCTTGCTCTGTAACTCCTCACAAATTATCACGAATGCACTATCTAGCTCATGAACTAGCCATTATCCCACCCCCCATTCCCCAAACGCCTGGTAGGGACTCAACTATGTTTGTTGCAAATCAAAAGCAAGGTTAAAAACATTCACATTGTGCAATAAATCGCCCATATAAACAACGAGCAAGAATATTGGGAGCTATACTTGCTGCATTATGGAGAATATGTATAGGGTTATACACTTTTCACCATATATATGTCACACTAACATAAGTCATATTCATAGTATAGTTTTGTACATCGTGGAATGCAAATGTACTGTAAATGTAGTGTACATGTAGTTGTCATTTTTCATCTTGTATGTATGTTATGTGTTTCTGTCATAATCCTGTATGTTTTGGATTGAATGCAGATTAAACTTTGAATCTTGAATCTTTGAATCTATATATAATTTGCATACACATGCAGATTATTTAAAAAAAATCAAATATTTTTATCCAAATTGATACTAAAGCTGTCAATTCACAGCACAAAATGTTTAAAAAAAATTAAACATCAAAGTGTCCGCCGTAAGAAAAATCATTTTTGGCCTAAAGATCCGCCGTAGTAAGCATCATTTTTCGAAAACACCTCTTGTACGTAGGTAGTATCCAGGCAATGAACTCATTGACGTACACGTTGCTTCCCAAGCGATCCAACCTAGGTGTGTTAACACCATATTGTGCAAAAGTCGGCTCGAATACATGATTGTTGTTTGGTGGTATAAAACAAGGAATGATTCCGGTTTATATTGAAACTTTGATAATGACAAATGGTGATGAAGGATTTAAGCAATTAGCAAACATAATCAATTTTCGTGTATCTGATGGCATATTTCTTCAATCAAGGTAAGGTTTTTTAACAAACTATTTATGGCAAAAGCGGAAGGTATCCTTACTTTGTTTTCCCACGAAGGCACGGCCCAGACATCCTAACATTATTAATGCCTGTAAGATTGAATTAATTGTCAACTTACCGTTCTCAGTTTCTCCCTACCTTCGTGAAATGTTGCATCAATCTGTGCCGTAACAAATTTGGTTGCATTGCATCAACGGTATACAGGGTGTTATAATGAATGGAAATACATGAAAAAAAACTTCTTCTCTGCAACCGCATGACACAAAGCGTGTATATTTGAAATGCAACAATGTCATGTGGAGCTCTACATAAATCCTGCCAATCATGTCCCTGGGGTCAAATATGGCCCCATCCCGGGGATAAATATAGGACTCTGACCTTGTATGGTGATTTTTTCAAGTGAACCAAAATGGCAGACAATAGGATACACAATCCAGACAAGAGCTATTCTGCTGATGTAAGTAGGGTTTCAAGGTCACATGACCAAGATGGCCACCATACCCATAAATGGTAAAAAACCCAACTGCTTTGTCCAGTGACTGTACTTGTTGACTCTCAGGTGAGCGATCGTTGCCCTTGGGCTTCTTGTTTCCGGGTCCTATCTTGAGCATTTATTGACCAATTTTCTTCAAACTTTGTATAGGAGTTCATATTAGGAAGGGAAGATGGAAACATTTCGTCAAATAAATGCATAGTCATGGCCCTTCATTTACATTAAAATTACATTTCCAGGCTCTATCTTGAGTCTTTATTGACCAGTTTTCTTCAAAGTTTGTGTAGGAGTTCATATCAGGAAAAAGTGGTTAGGGAATTTTGTCAAAATAAGTACAGAGTTATGACCCTTGATTTACGTTAAAATGTCATTTCCGGGCTCTATCTTGATTATTTATTGTCCTTTTTTTTTCTTCAAATTTTCTGTAGGAGTTCATATCAGGAGTGGTTTGGGATTGAAGATGGGTTATTTTTGTCAAATAAATACAGAGTTAATGCCCTTGATTTGTTACAATTTCATTTCTTTTCCAGGCTCTATCTTGTTCATCTTTAGACAAGTTTGCTTCAACCTTTGTATAGGAGTTTATATTTGCAAAGTGCGGTTTGGTATTAAGAGGATAAAACATTCTTTTCCGTGCATTAACGTTTGCCAAGCCCAAGGGCAATAATGTGTTGCAGCCCGAACCGCGTAGCGGTGAGGGCTGCAACACATTATTGCCCGAGGGCTTGGAAAACGTTAATGCACTTGGAAAAGAATGTTATATCGTCATTGTTATATACCTTTCCTCCAGCATATGTACATTTTATTTATTAATATTTATTTATTTATTTATTTATTTATCTAATGTGAATGCTGAAATCGCGCATAATGAAAATCCACAGCCGTTGATCGGTCAGTGATTTGCTGCAAAGTGACACGTTAAATTAAGATGAAATATACGTCTGAAATGTGACCCCACCTGCCATGTTAAATTTAGATGAAATGAACACATGCCAGTGTCCATAACATGTAAACAGGTGTATGTCATAGGCTCAGGGCAATAACACCATTATTGCCCTAGGGCAATAACACCATTATTGCCCTGCTACGGTGTCATCTCAGGGCATTAACACCATTATTGCCCTGCTATGACGTCATCTCAGGGCATTAATGGTATTAATGCCCTACGACGCCTAAAACAGCAGAAAGTGCTGTCCGTTACAACATGGCAAGTTTCTATTGTAGAGATACATTAGGTATATAACAATGCAGATTAATGTCATCAAGATATTCTGTGCATTTGTACTAAATTAAATTTGCGTGCCGGGGTATCATGCATGCCTGCAGCGCTTTTATCTTATTTATTTGTTTATTTATTCATTTAATTATTTATTCATTTCTTTTTTTTCAGTTAAATGTAAGGACAATGAATTCACATGCAACAACGACCAATGTATCCCGTCGTCTCAGTACTGTGACAGAACTCCCCAATGTTCTGACCAGTCTGATGAGCCAGAGGGTTGCCAACGCCAGAATGATTGTGATGACGGGTTCTGTTGTAACGTTCATCTAAGTGAGTGCCCTCCATGGGGAGAATGTGTTCCGAAATCTTGGTTGTGCGATGGAAATTATGACTGTAGTACGAAGAAGGATGAGGCGACTTGCGGTAGGTGTAGTTTTCTTTTCATTTTGTAAAACCAGTCACACATCAACGGATAACACGACCAGACGCTTAAATTCTCGCCCGTTTATTGTGCGTTCCTCGTCCGGTGAATGCGTTACTCGTCCAGTGATGTCCGTTTTGTCCGTTGTTATCCGGTGAAAAATTTTGAACATGCTCAAAACTCGGAACGGACGCCACCAGAACGTTAGCTATCCGTTAGTACATGTACATGCCTTTTGCCCGGTACTCGTGCGTTTAACATTCGGGGTACTTATCCGGTTCATGTCCGTTCGTGGCCGCGAACTAACAACTACCGGACCTGCAATGGATGAAAAGGACGATAATCGGATGCCAAACGGACAGGAAACATATAAAACGTTCGAGTTACGGATGTTAAATAATGCTGTAGAAAATCGAAACAATTGTCCACATTTCGTTAATGTAAGATGATAATCCCGTTCAAAATTAAAATAACTCTGTACATGCAGATTCAGTCGATTCATCGGAAATTCCACATGCAGGTAGTCAAACCATTTTCAGAGAAGTCCCGTGAAAATCAGCCGTCGGACTTCTTTCGTTCGCTTACAATTGTGTAAAAACTGACGAAGGGTCCATTTTGGAAAAAAAGTTGATCAGCGATTTTATCGACGTTCTTGCTGAACTGTGTAGACCACATAACATCGAAACACGTTTAACAAACGAACTTCCAATGACTGCAGTTCACTTTATTTAATTAGTAAGGGACCGGTCATTATTTATAGCCAGGGGGGGAGTGGAGGAAATGAAGGGGGGGATTTGAAAAAATTTTCACTCGGCAAGGGGGGGCATCCAATAATTTTAGTTTGATTGAGGGGGGGCTTTAGAAAAAATAATGATTAAAGTCGTTTGGGGGCCCTGAAAATTGTCAGTTGGGAAAAAAATAAAACAACAACAAAAAAAAAAAAAAAAAAAAAAAAAAAAAAAAAAAACAGGATAGTAGACATAAATTAAAACTTTGATTCTATTGTTTTTTGTTTTTTTTTTTCATTTGACCCTCATTACGAAATAATCTGCCCTCGGAGCTTCTAAGCCGGTCCGACAAACCAGGCTTTACAGCTACAGAAGATAAGAAGAGGCTTGAATTTTTTAATTTTGAAAGTAGAGACATTCATGACCCTAGATATTGAACCATTATAAAACTTTAATGTGAGGATATTGTCCAAACATCTAACTTGATACTCCATCAATCACTATATTTTACTTCGTTTTAAATCAATCTCTTCGTCACTGTCTTGATTTGAGCTTTCACTCTCAAACTCTTCTTCGTTTTCCTCTTCTTCGTCGTCTTCTTCCTTTTCTTCTTCTTCCTCATTTACTGCAGACGTACTTGGTATCGATTCAAAATACATGTATTTAAGAACACTGGTATTTTCAGTCTTGATTTTCTTGCGAACCACTCTGTCTTTTTAGCCCACCTGAGCAGAAGGCTCAAAGGTGGGCTTATAGGATAGGTAGGTATCCGTCGTCCATCCGTCGTCCACAATTTCAAATGACATCTCCTCTGAAGCTGTGTGGTCAAAACTTTTGATATTTGGCATAAAGCATCCACAGGAGAGGGGGGCCAAAAATGTTGTTTTTTGTTCAGATCCGATAAGAACTATGGTTGCCATGGCAACTTATACGTCCCATAGACTTATACTGGAAAAAAGGGGAAATTGCAAATTTTTGCTTTCTCATTGGAGATATTTGAGTTTCATTTTTAGAGAAATATTTATTGAGTAGTGCTCTACGTTTCAGATGATCTTCATCTTGATCACTTATTTTGATTGGTTCCTGGGGCCCCAAAAAGACAAATTTTCGAAAAAATCTTTAAAAATCTTCTCCTCAGAAACTGTTTGCTTTATGAAGCTGATACTTTGCATACATGTTCCTAACATTAGCCTCTACAAAACACTTGTTTTTTGTTCAAGTCAGATAAGAACTCTGGTTGCTATGGCAACTTTCAGTTTCCATAGACTTATAATGGGAAAAGTGGAAATTTGCTATTTCTGCAGTCTCAGTCATTGGAGATATTTGAATTTTATTTTTAGAGAAATGTTTATTGAGTATAATGCACTATGTTTCGGATGATCTTCATCCTGATCGCTTATTTTGATTGGTTGCTGGGGCCCCAAAAAGGGCAAATTTTTGAAAAAAAAAATCTTTAAACATCTTCTCAGAAACTGTTTGCTTTATGAAGCTGATACTTTGCATACATGTTCCTGGCATTAGCCTCTACAAAAAAGTTTTTTTTTTGTTCCAGTCAGATAAGAACTCTGGTTGCTATGGCAACTTTCAGTTTCCATAGACTTATAATGGGAAAAGTGAAAATTTGCTATTTCTGCAGTCTCATTTTTGTTTTTAGAGAAATGTTGATTGAGTAATGCACTACGTTTCAGATGACCTTCATCCTGATCGCTTATTTTGATTGGTTGCTGGGGCCCCAAAAAGGGCAAATTTTCGAAAAAAAAAATCTTTAAAAATCATAACACGTTACAGACGTATAGGTTATAACTTGAATGTTATGCGACAGTCTGCATGCTTAGTTTTTAACCCAATCATGGTTGATGACTATGCTGCCTTCTTTAATTGCACGCCGGTGTGTCAGGCGTCAGACTCTATGATGGCCCCGACATAAAGCTATTCATTTTAGTTGGTTGGGGCCGAAGCTTCTTGTCTGTTGCTTGGCCCACCGGGGTCCAACTGGTGTTTTTCTTTTGCTCCGGAGTTAGTGGGTTATTCGGCGCCCAGGGATCTCCATCTTCGGGCAGCTTACTCAGTCTGTGAGTCCTGGTTTTTGATTCATCAGGATGTTTATCATGATTTATTTGTTTGTTCTTGATGATTCATTTACTAGTTAGAGATTCACCACGAGGACCGAATAACTAACTAAATGTTATGAACCACTGCAGAAGCTGAGGGTGAGGTTATGGCCATGTAAAACCGGTTTAAGCCCGCCAGTAACTTTGTGTTACTGATCGTTCCAAGTCGATACTTCTGTGGTGGTTCCTTTTGTTTTATGTCTTGGTGTATAAAACTTTTTTGTGCTGTTGGCGCCTTATGTATGTTTTCATATTTTTAGTTAAGTTAAGGTAACTGAGTGGCCACCTATTGGGAAAATAGCTGCTCATTCGGCTTACGATATGTTTCATGGTATAAGTACCTGATTGTTAGTTTGGTTTTTTCCCACCTCGGTTTTTAGAGTGGGAATCTTTTTCTGATTGCGCCTTTTCCTGATCTTTGCCTACTTGTTCCTTCTCAGAAACTGTTTGCTTTATGAAGCTGATATTGCATACATGTTCCTGGCATTAGCCTCTACAATAAATGTTTTTGTTCCAGTCAGATAAGCACTATGGTTGCAATGGCTACTTTCAGTTTCCATAGACTTATAATGGGGAAAAGTGAAAATTTGCTATTTCTGCAGTCTCATTGGAGATTTTGCAGAAATGTTTATTTAGTAGTCCTCTATGTTTTTATTACTTTTGCCCTAATACCTTATTTTGATTGGTTGCTGGGGCCCCCAAAAAAGGTAAATTTTCATTAATTATTTGAGAATTAGAGGTCAAGTTTACTTTTTATATTGACCAACATGACCTTAGCTAAAGGTCATGCAAGACCGAATCTCAGGTGAGCGATTTCAGGACCAATGGTCCTCTGGTTTGGTGTTTTGTCTTGCTTTTAAAACCTCATATTAAGAGAGCTGTTTTATGGAGAGTGTGTGTGTTTTATATGGAGTGGACATTATTGGGGGGGGGGGGGGGCTTTAAAATACAATGTGGGGCATTGTCAAAGGGGGGGGGGGACTTTAAAAAAACATAAAGACATGAGGGGGGGTCTTGAAAAAAATACCAGTACAAAGGAGGGGGTCCCCAGAAAAAAATGCAAAATGGTGAGATTTCCTCCACTCCCCCCCCCCCCCCCCCTGGGCATAAATAATGACCGGTCCCTAAGGCTAGGTTGCCAACACAAAATTAACCATATGTTTACTTCTGCCGAGAAGTCGACCACGTGACCAAGTGACGTTTCGTTTACGGAAAATCATTCATCGAACAGTTTTTGGCATTGAGCCGAAGGGTTTCAACATTGAAATATTGCAATCATGGACGATCTTCCAATATTTGAAATGTGTGTATTGTTTTGAAAAATCTCGAGCCCGTGCGTCCGTCAGATAACTGACCAATTTAAAACAAGCGTTGGCTGTGGAACGCAGTTTATTTCATGACATGTTAGAATATGTTAAAATATATAAAATACATCTGGTATAAGATATGGACTGTCGTGTAAGAGCAGCCATGCTTAAGACGCAGGTTGACCTTTGCGAAGCATATATCTTGATGTGCATGAATATGCTAATAAAAATGCGGAGGGAAGACGTAAGTCGTTTATCAACTTCATGAGAATGCCTTCAGATATATCCGATGACTCTCTGGATTACCGCCTTTCTACACGCTCATCGGGTTGTAGTAATTCAGCACGGTCCTCAAATTGTGTTCTCTTCGGGTTCACAACTAGATCTAATGGTTTGCCCCCTCATTTTCACTTGGATTTAGGAGAGGAAGAGATGGTCGCCGTAGCTTGCCTTCGTGCTCTACCCCTACCCTTACCAGAATTATCGTCGACTTTCTCAGCATTTGTGGCATCGTGAAGAGCCAAAAGTCTGGCTTTCTCGATTATTATATCCAATTTGCACGTGACAGGTGATTTACGTTCGTTAACCGTTAAATGAACGTTTTGTCCGTTCCTCGTGCGGTACATATTCGTTTTGTCCATTATACACCCGTTACTCATACGGTAATGTGCGTTAGTTATCCGTATACGTCCGTTACTCATCCGTTTCTCATGCGTTACTCGTGCGGTATATGCGTTTCTCACACGTTTGGCGATGGCGTCCGTTCATATCTAGACAAGTAAAATATTTTCCTAAATTTCTATCCGTTCATATATGACTGATATTTAAGCAGCAGCAGCAGCAACATCATCATAAAAACACCACCACTAACAACAACATCATCGGCAGCAGCAGCAACAAAAACATCTTCAACTGAACAACATATGTTCAAATACATCTCAAAGGAGCGAGTGATAGAATATAGGGAACAAGACACAGACACAGAATATACGGCACAAGACACTGCTACCTTAACAATTCATCTAGTTGATTTTTTCAAAGTATATAAACAGGAGTGTAAAATAAATTATCATTTTCATTTATATAAAGCAAAAAAAACAACAACATGATTTGAGTACATGTACATGTATATAATAAATGCATGTTTTTATTCTGAAATTTATCACCTGATTTAAGGTCTTAGGTTCCATGCAATATATAAGGCAGAGAATTTGATGTAAAAGATGAAAATTTTCAGCTATTTTATTTCATTTTATTGGTCTTGTTCTTTGCTCAAACATAAATCGTGAATAAGCGTTAGGCAAGAGCGATTCTAATGAGTACCAATAATCTGTTTTACAGTAAAAATTGGGGAGGGTGGGGGTGGTTACTCTTGTATACCCAGTTTTACTATGCTCCTCAAAATAATCTGAGGGCCAGAAATTTAATTTTGTAGATTTTGTGAATGTCAAATAATTTATTTTATTTTATGATGTATAAAAAAGATCAATGGGTACTCTAACCAATAAACAACCAAAAGCTAAAATCAATCGACAATAAACTTGTCAGTCATAATGGCACAACACTACCCTAAAATTCGCTACTTTTCACATTGTGGGTGGGGTTGTAAAGTCTACCCAAAACTTGTTTTTACAAGAATATGACCGTAAACATCAACCCAGTAACGGGCACATAAAACATGAAGCTGTTTAACCTCCATGCAGTGTGTCAGGAAGTTTCAAATTAAATTCCGGGTGCCCGCAAGACGATTCCAACAACACCCTCTTACCATTTCAATTTCCAGACTTTCTCGCGAGCCAGATCGAACATTACCTGCAGGTATGATTCTCTGAAGACGGTCCCACAACAGCTCAGCCGATTTGATGCCGAGATTGCCTGCGCCTCAGTCCATAATACGGCTCTAAATGACCATTTTATTGTCAACATAGCCATCCGACACATGTTCTACAACACAAAAAACGCAACAACTCGAGTTCATGATGCTTTCGGGAATAATTTTGTGATCAGATGGTAAACTTTGTCTTCACAACCTTAAAATTACTACAGGAAGGCCTTTTGTACCCTCAGTGACAATCCTGAACTTTGCATAATGCATATTGACACCAGAACATTATACTGGCTCATTTTAGACCGCTTCTTTGATCGGAGGTGTTGTTGAAACACTATTTGTTTGGCACACCATATCTGCTTGCGTAGGGTGGGAACGTAATGTTGTTTCTTTGGATCTGTTTAAAATATTCAGAACGGGTCGCTGACTGGTACGCAATATGGATATGGAACTTTGAGCATCATTGTTCATCCATTTGCTGGCGCATTGGGCCCTGAGTTTATTTTAATGGTCGATAACGACCGATTACGAAGGGCTAGCACGTCCTCCTGACATGAACTAAATTGAGCACGTGTGGGATTGTCTACAGAGAAGAATCGCGGTCTCTACTGATGCTCAATGTAAGACGCGGGAAAGTCTGGAACGTGAGCTGGTAGACGATCGGGGCATATTTGGAAGTAATACAGGCCCAAGATTAAGCTGATGTCTAAGGCCATGATGTTGTGAAAAGAAGACAGACAGTTTTTAAGTTTCACTACCCCACCCACAATGTGTAAAATCAGCTATTTTGGAGGATAGTGTATTGAGTTTGAGGAGTATATGTGAAATGGGTTGCGCAAGTGGATAAACATTACACAGACATTTCCTGATTCGATACACAATTTCGCGGGCGGCGGTCCCCGTGGCCAAGCGGTTAAGAGCGCTGTTTCTTAATCACTCGATCATCTCACCGCTGTGTCTGGTGTGTGTTCGAGCCCCGCTCTGGCCACATGTGAGACAAGCCAAGTTCTGCTTGCGGGTGTGTCGGGTGGTTTTTCTCGGGGTTCTCCCGTTTTCGCCCCACCTACTGATTGGCCCGTCTCATATGAGCTGAAATAATCTTGAAAGGGACGTAAAACTGAATTAAATAATAACAATGATAATTTCGCGGTGTTGTTTCTTTCAACTTCAAATTAAAACCGGAACCAAAACTTGTATCTCAGCTTAGATGTTTCAACCATAACGCATTCGTTTCATCTAGTGGAAGGCGATCAACAGTCGAATGACACAACTTGCCCCGATGGTTGGAAATTTTACGCCGATGCCTGCTGGCATGCTGTCTATTTTGGCAATGAAACTAAGACATGGAGTGAGTCGTCCGAGTACTGTGAGGGGGCAGGGGGAACTTTGGCCGAGTTCACGAGTGAGACGGAACACATGTTTGCCTACACGCTGTTCATACATACTGTTACAGGTATGCAAACAGATTTTTGTTTTATTATTATTATTATTATTATTATTATTATTACTGGACCGAGTCTCATTTGAGACTAAAATGAGACTAAAATTTATCCTGCTCATAAATGTTAAAATGTCAACTGTTGGCATTTTAAGTTATGAGCAGGATAATTTGCAGGCTTTACTTACTTAGGCATTTGTACTTAGCTGAGCAATTCTGCTTTTTAGACGCCGACTGTCTAGTGGTGGGGCATTTTGGCGTTCTAAACCTTCAGCTTCAATATATTTGGGTTATTTCTGTATTTATGAGCAGTATCAGTTTTATGCTCAGCTGTGTTGAGCATGAAAAATGTTTTATAACCTCGGGACCAGGCGTAATTCCCAAACAAGGGAAATATCTGTCTGACTTTTTTTGTCAAATGCATTGTATTTTTGTACATACGGTGTGTTCCAGGGAGTATTGTTTCCCCAAGTGATTATGAAAATCTTCTTACTGTACGGTGGAGAGTGGAGAGTGCCAATTCTGCCGCTGGATTATGTAAGTATAAAAGAAAATTCTTTTAAAAGATGTAATTGCGAAAACTATGTACAAGTTTAGATATTTTTGCAGCTATACTATTAGCAATTTTTAATTGATTTCCAAATTGCAAATTTGTATGAGCAAATTTGTATGAAGATGAACTGAAACAAAATCTTTCACCCATCAATATATAAACTTTAAGGAACCACAATTTCCCGTTTTTGCCGAAAAGCCATCTTTTCCTGATGCACTTACGCTGCATCAAGATGTACAGGGGTGTCACATCAAAATCCACATTGTTTCTCGGCATCTGAAAAGTTAACGGTTTATTACCAAAACAGTCTTGTGCTCAAAAAGAGCACTGTACCATGATCATAGAGATTTGGCTCCATTCTGGTATCAGGTAATGACCCCAGTGCTGTGAATGGCTGGCTTCGGATTTTGAAAATGGAGGATTTGTGCAAAACAAACTTATTTACTAATGGTCTAAGTTTGACGCATTGTTTGAATATGAATTACGCCTAAGATAAGACATTTTATTACCAATTATGGACCATAACATGGTATGAAATTTACTTGCATATATGAACGATAACAATTAATTTGATTGGTTAAGAAAATCCCCTGAAAAGAAAGGAATACATACACATCCACATCATACATATGCCAATGTAAAATGTCACATAGTGCGTAGGCCGCGTCGCGAGAATTGTGATCATTGGTTCTGACAAAACCCAAAGCATAATGAGACTGTATAATCATAGAAGGTAGACAGGTGCTTTAAATTTCTTAGAAGAAAAAAGAAAGAAAATGGAATGTTTATCGTTTTAGCAAAAACATTCAAGGCATAAAACACGCGACACGACTCACAGCAAATTAATGATCAAAAACGGTTCATTTTCACAAGTCATCAGCCAAATGAATTTATCATAGCTATTCAAAGAGACAAAATTTGGAATTTTATGATTGACATACTCAAATAATCTAATTCTTTCAGCATTATATAAAGAACACTAACAGATGAAATGAATTTCGTCAGTTGCACTTCTGGTTTCCTGTTATATCGTCAATCATTACTCTTTCTAATTTGTGCGTGCTGATTCTTAATTTTGTTAGAGACTTCTGATGAATCCGGTTCATCAAAATATCTAAATTCTTTTTGAAGTGTTGACTTAAAAGTGTAAAATGTTCTCAATTTTCCCTTTTTAACCAGAGCTTCATTTTCTAATTTTAAACGCAACAAATCTTTATACCTACTTATCAAAGACAATTTTGCTTGACTACAATTCGTTTCATTTAAAGGATCTTTGACAGTGGTAATGGGAGTCACAATGTATAGCTGCCCTGTATTTAGACAAATATAAAAGTTGGTAATATGCTTCAACCAGCACACGTTAGTTCAATGTCAGTCCATATTTTAGCATATTGGACTTTGGTCCACATTTCGATACATGTATAGCTTTACTTTTGGGCTAAAACAGCTACTTTTTGTATTGAACATATAGGAAAACAGAAAACTATTTTTTGAACATTGTTCCCCCCCGAGTACCAACAAATCCTTTTGCATGTTGATAGGTCATCCTAAAATACATATTATATTTGAATGGCTTGTTGGTACTCGGGGGGGGGGGAACAATGTTGTCCAATCAAAAATGTAACCTGAAAACTATGTACATGTATATAAAACAGGTATAAGTACTATATACAGTGAGAATGGTAGAAATTAGGTTCTTTCCTATCAAGTGCAATTAAGCGAGACATACATGTTCTAGTTTTGTCATCCGATACTGGAAAATAATTGATTTTTAACCATTTTTCATTTTTGATTCATTAAAAAAAAATAGAGAAATAACATTTCATGGAACGAACTTTTGCACCAGTCTATACTACAATATAAGTTAAAACATACACGCCCCCTAATCTTTCAAAGCACATGACTGAATTCAACATGTGGAGAGATCAGTCTTGATTAAAGGACAAATAACAGGACATTTGTCCCTCAATGCACTTAGACTATACATTGGAAAGTTGTCAGTATTAAAACTGTGTAATGGATGATCTCTGATTACATGTATTTTGGTGTCAGCATCATGACATGAAGATTTTGACTACTTCAGGCATTTGCTTTATGACAATTTACAGGGAATTAAGGGCTGTGCATCTAGTCAAATACTTAAGTGGCATCATCTTGGTTTACTCTCGACAGTATGTCTTGACTATTTTAGACCAACAATATTTCACTGAAGTACTTCTTTCTCTATACATTTAATTGATGTGTATTATGAAAGAGATAGCAGGGCGTGTTATAGCTAAACATGTGCATGTATACCAGGTGTATATGCCATAGTTTTAACATTGAAAAATATGTGATCACTGTAGGAAAATTTAACAACAGAAAGCATTTAGATTTCATATGTATCTAATTTGAATGGTGGCATGTATGCATTCATTCATTCCAGACCTGCAAATAAATTCTTCTGTGTCATTTTATGCTTACGAAAATCATACAGTAATTGAGGCATCCATGAGAAAATGTGTTTTGCAGATACATGTACCAAGCTTAAAATACAGATCAGCTGTGTGGTAGTCGCCAATGCAATGGACATTTTGCTTCCTCTGTGATTTTAAACCCTGATTTGTGAAGTATTTTGTCATGTTCTTTGGCTACATAACTTTGGTTTATGTTCAACTTGTTTGGAAACTAATGACAGATTTTCTCATGACTTTGCTCAATACTTGTCATTGTTAGCAATGATATACAGGTAACTCCCAAAATAATTTATGACAATAATGTCGCTTATTAAGCATCAAACTTTTGAGATGAATTTTAGGGTGTCTAAGACCCTTGACACTGACCTACATGATTAAAAATCACAACAATGGAGGAAGTGAATACAGACATGCAACAAAAAATGATTTTTATTCCAATTTATATTTTCAAATTTTTGACCCCTACCCCTGCTTCGTT
Source organism: Rugalucina vietnamica (assembly GCA_964017185.1). NCBI lineage: Eukaryota > Metazoa > Mollusca > Bivalvia > Lucinida > Lucinidae > Rugalucina > Rugalucina vietnamica. The sequence continues at coordinate 15,895,908 of OZ024877.1, forward strand.
AGCCATTTCTACAGTATGTGGAGGAATGCTTCATACATTATAGCATTTATCCGTTCTTAAGACATCATACTGCCATTCTCATTGCAAAGTTGTAGTAGAAATTGCTTTAAAATGGAGTTTTCGGCTTTCGAAAACCGGGCATATTTTACAGAAAAGGGTCAATGGTCCTTTAATTCTTTAAGGATAGTATCTACACCTCGAAACCAAGATTAACGCCAGACTGATGTAATGCTTTACTTGATAGCAAAGCTTGACCAATTAAAGAGGCATTTGGCTTCTGTGAAGCGTAGCAGTAGTACTTTAAGATATCATAACAAATATCAATATAAATTGGAAACCGACCAAGTTCGGACGAGTAAATATGTTGTTCAGACGAGTTATTAAGTTGTTCGGACGAGTTATTAATTTATCTCGTTCGGACGAGTTATTAAGTTGTGCAGACGACTTAATAACTCGTTCGGACGAGATAAATAACTCGTTCGGACGACTTATAAGTCATCGGAACGACTTAATAACTCGTTAGGACAACTTAATAACTCGTTCGGACAACTTAATAAGTCGTTTGCACGAGCTATGTCGTCCGAACAACTTCTTAACTTGTCCGAACGAGATATATAAGTCGTTCGGACGACTTATTATCTCGTCGGAACGACTTAATAACTCGTTCGGACAACTTATTAAGTCGTCCGAACGACATAAAATAAATTTTGCATACATACATCCCTTCCCGGGTTCCTTTGAACAATTTATTTAAGGCAACTGGAGTTTGTCGTTCGATCCGGAACCATCAGTAAATAAATTAAGAAAAAAAAAGAGTAAAAATAAAACAATACAGATTTTTCCATTCCTGGATTCCCCAAAATGTCTTCGCTATTTCGAAATTCAAAGTCTAATTATGAAATCAATGGAGACTACAAGACATTTTGCAAATATTTTCCAGTTTCATTCACATATAATTTATACATTTATAATGTGCATGAATCAACATCATAAGCTTTATCCGCTTCACATGTCTCGTAACGTGAAGTAGGATATATTTTTCATATTTAAAGTAAGAAATGGTGAGGAACTGTTATAATTAAAACTCAATTCTTTCTCTAGAATTGAAAATATATGAAACAAATAAAAGACGGGAACCACCCATGTATATGGGGCACGATGGTGCGATGGTAGACCATGGAACCAGAGGAAAGGGGGATGGAAACCTATGCTGCAATATACATATCGATACATGTTCTACCAAGCTCACTTGGGTACTGGTTTAGTACTCAGGAAGCATAAGCTGCATCCATTGATAATATGGACATAAAACATCATCCCAAACAAAATATCTTTGATAATATTAGTAATAATAAAAATAATTATGTCTGTTTCAGACATAAAGTAGAAAACAAAAGATTTTATGTTTGTGATTTTTTCCCTGTGCGACCCTAAAATGTCTCCCCGTACATCATCCATAATGCAGATTATATTTTTTTTTCGGTCCTTTGGGATCAGTAAAGGTATTCACAGTGTTCAAAACACTTAAGTTGAGAAACATACATGTACTTCCAAGCAATGTTTTAGCTATTCTGTTACTGTGCAGACCGGTTTGTGTCGGACCTGTTCAGACAGTCGATACACGGATAGTACACTTCTTCTTCTTAAATCCGAAATTTTAAGCTTCTAGCCTGCTTCTGTGACTGTACAGCCTGATTTGTGTCGGACTTGTTCGGTTCTCCCACGAGACGGCCTTATATATAATGAATAATTTGCATTTGAACGTACCGGTTTGGCATTCTGTGACTGGAACAGGACAGTTTTTTTTTTTTGTTTTTTTTTTTTTGTTTTTTTTTTTTGGGGGGGGGGGTGTTTTTTTTTTTTTTTTTTTTTTTTTTTTTTTTTTTTTTTTTTTTTTTTTTTTTTTTTGTCTGCTCCTGTCTTCTCTGTTTGTAATTTTGCACTTGCATAGACAGTTAAGTCATTTTCTTGGCGCATTTTGGAAGGTTCCGGTTTTCTCTGGTTGTAACTTTGCACTAGCGTGGGAAATTATGTTATTTCTTATGACCGTATCGGTCAGTCCCGGTCGTTCTGGTAATGTCAATTGAGCAAGTAGATGCAAACTTGGCCTTGAAACGATCTGTTGTTCTATTTCCTAAGCCCGTTCTGGACCAATAGATAAAACTGACCCATTGTGCTATTATCTAAGCCCGTCCCGGCAGTTTTGGTCGTTTTAGTCATGTTATTTAAGCAAGTACATAAAAACTGGCCTTGAAACGGTCTGTTTTGCTATTTTCAGAGTCCGTTCCGGTCAGTTCCGGTCATATTAATTAAGCAAGTAGATAGAAACTGGCCCATTTTCCTATTTTCTAAGCCCGTTCTGGTCGTTCTTGCCATGATAGTTTAGCAAGTAGACAAAAACTGGCCTCGAAACGGTCTGTTATGCTATTTTCGGAGTCCGTTCCGGTCCGTTCCGGCCCGTTCCGGTCCGTTTCGGCCCGTTCCGGTCTGTTCCGGTCCGGTCCGGTCCGTTCCGGTAAATCGTGATACAGCTTACTAAGGACTGGTGCGCCCAGTCCTGGAATATGGAAGTTCTGTTTGGGATCCTCATGCTAAATGCCTCCAGGAGGAATTGGAGAAGGTACAGAATCGTGCCGCTAGATTTGTAACTAGGAATTATACTTTCGAGGAAGGTAGTATGACTGGCATTCAATGAGAATCTCTCAAGAAAAGGAGGACGGATAATCGCCTTATATTACTATACAAAGGTCTGAAGGGTAAAGCCAGAATACCTACAGGTTACCTTATCCCAAAGACTAGGCGTTGTAGAAATAGCCACTCCAAGGCATTTCAGCTTCCATCTGCTAGTATAGAGGCCTATAAATGTTGTTTCTTTCCCCAGACTATCAGGGACTGGAATGACCTCCCTGACTCTCTCTTTTCTACTGCCGAAATGTCAGATGATTGTGTGTCCAAGTTCGATTCATTCGTGCGTTCAAGGGACTAATTTCTCCCCCATCCGAACCCCCTGGTGAAATAATGTCATTTGGCGTGTCACCAGTAAACTATTCAGATTCAGATTCAGGTTTCTTGAATAATACATGTATTAGATTTGCTACTAAACGAGGCTTACATTCTCAAGACTGTTCGTGATGTCAGAGGGACCACCTCAATGCCATAAATTATTGTCCTCAGCCATAAAACATTTGCATGGTGTGTAATTACATAGTTTCCACACCCACCTCTCATGCGATTCTAAAGAATAGGATGTACTTACAAAAAACTCGTATCTCACCAACAGAAAGATCTGGAATACTATAATTGCATGAACTTAAAAATTTAACCTTGGTACCTAATATTTAAATCATTGAATTTATTTATTCATGAAAATTAATAAAAGAATTATAAAAAAAATGGAGATAATATGAGGAAAAAGTAGGGGGTATACGTACAAAATCGCTTTTACCAGAGCTGTTAATCAACCCAAGATGCTGAAAGTGAGATTTTGAAAAATGCAGTTTCATGAAGGTGTATGGACAGTAGTTAAATGTTCTATTCTATTTTTTTTATACTGGGCAAACATTCCTTTTAAAGGGAAACTTTTATTACTTCGACAGCGTCCAATGTAGCTGGTACATGGTGGATTGGAAAGTATGACGCAACATTGGCCCACCTTTCTCATGCTTCACATTCCAATGAAACTCCTGGCAATGAAACTGAAAAGTGCTTTGTGGTCAGCAAAGGGGTACGTACACAATTCACTAAATGCGATATCATAGTTTTTTGCTCTTTTAGCATGTTCAAAAATGCAATATAATATGCTAGTGCGGATATTGTGACTAAGACTTTTATTTATGTCTCGCTTTTGTTTCATTAGATGTATAGGTCCTCTCACTATTTGTTTTCGTGGCTTAAGATTCTATTGCCTCATAAAACAATGTCATTTGTTGTTGTTTGTTTTTTTTCACTGTATATGTCTCTTCAAAATTGAAAAAAAATGCATTTACAGTGTTGCTCCTAGCATGATTCCTTATGAAGGTACTTTGAGAATGATGTTTTGAAATACTTATACCATGATAATTTTAGGACACTTTTTAAAACAATTTTAAGGAAGATTAAGTGTGAGATCTAATTTGTGATGGACAGCTTAATAATGACACGTACATTAAATTTCAGGATTGGAAATACAGCGAACGTGACTGTGGTGCTGGAGCTGATGGGTTATTCTGTACCTACAGACCCCCGGAGCCTACCCCAGAAACGCCCTTAGTTCCGGTGAATATTACTGGTCAAGGACATCTGGGAAATGAAACAATTGCTGCAATAAACTCAGGCTTCCAGATTCTGCACACTGGATTACAATACTTGGATCAGCGCATGGATAAAGGGTTCAAGAGTGTTCAGCAAGGGTTTGATGGTGTAAATAATAATTTAAGACTTCTAATCGAGGCGCTACAACGAAAGGACGATAGCGATATAAATGACGATACTGATACAACAGATAGCAATGAAGGGTCTGATTTGGACAATGAACATAATGGTAATACAGATCACGATGAAGGATGGGATACTAATTGGGACAGTAATTTTCCTGACTGGATGACTGACAATGAAAATAATGGTGATAATACAGATCACGATGATGGATGGGATACTAACTGGGACAGTAATTTTCCTGACTGGATGACTGACAATGAAAATAATGGTAATACAGATCACGATGAAGGATGGGATACTAACTGGGACAGTAATTTTCCTGACTGGACGACTGACAATGAAAATAATGGTGATAATACAGATCACGATGATGGATGGGATACTAATTGGGACAGTAATTTTCCTGACTGGACGACTGACAATGAAAATCACGATGATGGATGGGACACTAATTGGGACAATAATTTTCCTACCTTTATGACTGAAAATGGCCAACAAAACGAAGGTAATGCGGGTTCTGAAGCTCAGCAAGATCCTAACAGATGCCCTGATCAGTCAAATGACAATCAAAATATTGATGTTGATACTGAAAGACCATCTGGGTCTGATTCTGAAAATTAATTTCATGACTGGTCGACTGATGATCAAGACAGTGGCCTTTCTGGTACTGCAGAAAATCCATGGGGTGCTGATGTGGATAATGGATTTCCAGACTGGACGACAAATGAACGAGGCGGTGTTAGAGAAAGTCCATTATGGAATGATCAAAACGCTGGTGATAGTTCCATGGGAGATGATTGGCATGACTGGCTCACTGCCTGGCCAGATGAAAGCAATTGACCCACCACACGAGAAAACCGGTCAGCAAGCCCTAAAAGATATTTATAAACAAATCTTGTCATTTTTAAGGTTTTGCACGAGAAAAAAAATAAACACTATCAATTCTCTATGGAAATTCCATACCACTTTCATTTTAACGGTAGCCTGACGCAAAACCTGGTATTGTTGAAGGCAAAATGACCAATCTTTGAGCGTACACGTCTTGCAAAATGAATTGCCTTGGATGGTAAACTAATACTATGCAAGTTTTCGAAATATGACAATTTTGCGTTATATCTGCACTGAAATAATTGTTTGTTGTCATATAGGTACTGCATAACGAAAATATATATGGTTTATAACTCTGTATAGCCACGAAAAATGTCATTAATTCATTGTGATGGGCAAATGTTGGCATTCTATTATGTTTTATTGGCAAATCTGTGACATGAGAAGACACGATAGAAATTTGATTTCCATCTCCCTAATGGTACTGGTGTTCTTTTTACAACATTATACATGAAGCAATGACTTTTTTTGTATATAAAAATACTTTCCATTGATGTCTCGTTCTACTTACATTGATGTCTCGTTCTTCTTACATTGATGTATCATTCTTCTTACATTGATGTCTCGTTCTTACATTGATGTCTCGTTCTTCTTACAACTCTCGTTATTCTTACATTGATGTGTCGTTCTTCTTACAACTCTCGTTATTCTTACATTGATGTCTCGTTCTTCTTACAACTCTCGTTATTCTTACATTGATGTCTCGTTCTTCTTACATTGATGTCTCGTTCTTACATTGATGTCTCGTTCTTACATTGATGTCTCGTTCTGTGTACATGTATTTATATTATATTTATCATATTGTGCGTACATGTATTTATATGCTCACCGGCAAAAGTTTAGTCAGTGAAAATATATGTAAAACCCCATTGGGACAGTTTAAATCACTATAGCTTCAAAACCCCTCGATAGTTTTGGATTAAAATTAGCAGTCATAAAACTGTTAATAAAACTTAACATTTCCAAGAAGAACAACTGAAATATCGCATGTGGTTTTGCCACAGTGCATACACCAATTTTCGTTCTTATTTTAAATGAAAGGGGGGGGGGGGGTAATCTAAAAATAATGAATATTTGACTTATTTCTCGTGACTGTGGCTGAATTTGAAGACTTTTTCGGATTTTTGGCAACCTCCTCTTTCAGAAAGCGCTATTAATTAAAGCGCCGATTTGATCAATTATCGGGTAATTACAAAGAAATGATGTTTTAAGAAAAAGGCCAATAACTATGTCGAAATTGACAACCGTTGGAGTTTCTTTCCAGAATTTTAAAGAGACTGTCTTTACAAATTTGATAACGGGGAACATCTAAGGCAAGCGGCTGGGCATTATAGTAACTGGGCCGGTCAAAGCTACTGACTAAACTTTTTCCTCTGAGTATATTATATTTACCATATTGTGTTACATGCATTTATCCTATAATTTACCATATTGTGCGTACATGTCTTTATACAATATTTACCATGTTGTGCGTATAGCTCCCGGACGATCGGAGTAGACTTTCGTCACAGATTTGCCAGTATCAATAAGAATGACACGCCTGATCCTATTAGTCAAATACATTCATGTATAACTCGGATCCAATAATTTTTGGATCCGAGATGTGTAACGGTAAATTTGTGACGTTAGTCCACTACGATCATCTGGGAGCTATACATGTGTTTATACATGTATTATATTTACCATGTTATGCGTACCTGTAAAGTTTACATTATATTTACCATATTGCGCTTATATGTATTTATATTATATTTACCATATTACGAGTACATGTATTTACATTATATTTACCGTATTGTGTGTACATGCATTTACATGTTTAATATGTAACTTATTATGTGTACATGTATTTATTTTATATTTACCATCTTGTGTGTACAAGTAGTTATGTTATATTTTCCATATTGTGCGTACATGTATTTATATTATATTTACCATATTGTGCGTACATTTATTTATATTATATTTACCATATTTTGCATTCAGCACCGTTTTCACCTTTAAAAAGATTGGACGAGTAACATGGGTAAAGATTTAACAGATGTGCACGTTTTGTCTATTTAACAAGTACCTATTCATATTGTCTGAGCCGCGATGTGAGAAGACCGGTCTTCGGGGTTTCCGACCAGGTTTGACACAAACCGACCTGTACTGTCACAGAAGATGGCTAGAATCTTGAAACTGGATTTAAGTAGCAAAGGGATTGTACTATCCGAGTAGCGAAAACAAAGGCGCTGATCTGATTCGCAGTTACTGCGAAGCTGATTTGCGTCTTTGTTTTCGAATAGGCAAAAATTTGGGTTTCTCATGAGGCGGCTCATCTATTATCTGCACATGCGAAACAAGGATAACTCGAATAGAACGGTTTTTACCTCCTTGTTCTAATTTCAATCTAACCTTTGAACCATCTAAGGTCACAATCTAGCTAGAACCAGTGATCTGTATTATCTCTCGCTTATCGACAGTGATCTTTTGTCATGTCTTTTTTTTTTCTTCTTTCTTTTTTTTTTATACAATTCTATATATACATTGAATGTCTTGAAATTTTGGATTTCTTTGAATAAATCTATTTTCTAAAAGTAGTTTACTCTATGGATGCCAATTCCTGCGCTACTTAAAAGGCAAGGTCAGCACCGAACCTTACAAATGCCACATCATACTGTGGTTTCAAATATGTGAAAAAAGCCTGCATTCTGTAGTGCTGTAAAGTTATTATGAGCCGCATCGTGAGAAAACCGGATTTTTGCCTAGGCGAAAACAAAGGCGCAGATCAGCTTCGCGGTAACCGCGAAGCTGATCAGCGCCTTTGTTTTCGCTACTCGGATAGTACAATTCCTCTTCTACTTAAATCCGAAATTTCAAGCTTCTAGCTCTTTTCTGAGCTTGTACAGGCCGGTTTGTGTCGGACCTGTTCGGAAACCCCGAAGACCGGTTTTCTCGCGTCGCGGCTCATATAACGTATGACGGGTTCGATTCTTGGCCTCTGCAGTCTTTTGTATGAGACTTCAACACATTACGAAAACGCCCAGGCAATAAAGATTTTTTTTAGCTTTAAAAATTGAAATTTTCAGTTGAAAGGCGGTTCTAACGAGGATCCACAATCTGTTTTGGAGCAAAAATAAGAAAATCTGTATACCCCTGCATACCCCAGTTTTGCAATATAAAAGTGGGGTTCAAGGGGGTATGCAAACATGGATGATGACACTTCCTGTTTGCTTTGATACATGTAGTACAATCTCTGTACTGGCAAGTTCAGAAACTTGTACTGGCAAGTTCAGAAACTCTGGTTTGTGACACGCCTCATTAGACACCCTATTCATGCGACTTTAGCTCACCTGAGCCGAAGGCTCACAAGGTGAGCTTATAGTATAGTAGTCGAGCTGGCGTCCGTGTGTCCACACTTTCAAACGTAAATATCTCTAAGGCCACTGGGCCAATTGCTATCAAATTGTGTCTGAAACATCATTGGGTAGGGCGAAAGGTTGCATTAGGTTTTGTGCTAGGTCACATCAGAACGCTGGTTTCCACGGCAATAGATAGTTGCCACAGATTTACAATGGGAAAAAACAAAAAAAAAATCATAAATCTTGTTCGTCGAAACCAAAAGGCCAAGAGCTTACTTATTTTGTGTGTAGCAGTGTATAGTGGTCCTTTTTTATAAATCCTGCCAACAATGCCCCTGGAGTCCATACAGGCACTGCCCCGTGGGCATCATTATCTGCCATAGGCTTATAATGGGAAATACATGTACATGTAAAATCTTATCAGAAACCACAAGAGCCAAATCTTCTATACTGAGCCAAACTTATAACGCAACAGCGGTTCATTTTTATTGTTTTACACAAGAACTGTATCAAAAAACTTTTTCCTCCACTGAATATGATTGCCAGACGATCGACACATCTCATAAGATCTTGTTTGTAACATTCTTTGTTGTGCGTCTCAAGAAATTAATCATAATTCAGAGGTAGGGTCTTGGCAAAAAATGAAATGCATTGTGATTTACCAGAATGCAACATGTGACATGTATTCGTACTCTAGAAATTTATGTCGGTTTTCAGGGTACTCCTGCCCTATTTTAGACAATGAATAAGTGTACTGTTAAAAGATCAATTTTGCTCAATTTAAAGCAGAGTTGAAGATTCATTTTTACTCCCAACCATTCAAGTTTACTCACATTTTAACATTTGTAATAGACGTTCGTGACCCAACAATTGGACGCCATTTTGTTTTCTAACAACGCTGAATGTAGGAATGAACATGTTTTCACAAAGATTTTGTTAGTAACGTTCGCCGTTAGAATTTTTCACTCATTCCATTTTCTGCTGTGTTCAATGAAATGCGCAGTAGTAAACGTTCAATTTTCAATGATGCAAACTTTGATTTGAAATTTTGGATACAAATGGAAACCATATTGCAATTACCTCATCGAATCTCACTGGGCGATCCATAAAGAAGCAATTTGTGTAAAAATTGACTTCCAGAATCTCTCGTGGGGCGCATGCCACCGAAATAATCGTTTTGGCCAATCAGATTCGAGCTCAGTGACCCTTGCCCAGAAAACCAAAACCTTTGTACCCAATTTATTTATTGGTAATTGCTGACCATCATATGTCGGGTAGAACGTCTTACGTTACATTAAAGTGCGCAAAATATGCCATAACCATGTTGCGTTATATGTTTGGCTCAGTATATATTTAGTATACAGAATTATGTGGAGCTTTACATCATGCCACTGGGTTCAAAAATTGCCCCAAACCGGGGGTTAGTAGCTCCCATAGCTATACAATGGGAACAAGAGGACCAATGGTACTCAGTTCACCTGAGAGAGATTTGCTCGTAAGCTTAAAGGTCAGATGATGATACCCCGGAGCCTAACGCCGGTGTAACAGGCCGGAATTTCCCCCAGTCAGTTTTTCCCCACCCAGTCAGTTCCCCCCCCCCATGTAATTTTTTTGTAATCAGTACTTTGAATAGCTGATCTTTTGCGAAACTTGATATTAAAGTCACTTCATAATCACCCTGTCCAACGTTGACGCCGTTGAAACGGCCCCAACACCGGTTACTACGGTGCTTTCGCTACAAAATTTGATGAATGCGAATAAATTTCTTGTGTTGTTCAATGTTATATAAGCGTTTGCGATGAAGTAAAACGCGCATCTAATGGAGAATTAACTTAACTTTTTATTTCTGCTTGAACGGAAAACTTTTTGTATAATTTTTCCAAACATTCGATTCAAAGTTGGTAAACAAGGTTCGGCCAAGGCCTATTCGGCCGATTTCTACAGAAACTGTTCGTATTTTGACTATTTTCCAAAATACGCACAAAATGTGAGCAAACGAGCATTTTGATATGACTTGTAGGCAAGATTGGGGGACGTTTAAATCGTTCTCGATAGATTTCCCCCGAAAAATGCACAGGAAGAATTTTATGGCAAAAAGTAAACACAACGCCGGTTACTACGGTACCAGAATTACCTGGATTATTGGATAGATGGGCATTCTAGCTTTACAAGATGCGGATTGTGTTACTAATTCGTGCCCAGATTCTGCCTACATAACTCTTTTATGTTGTTTAGGGAACAATACGTTTATTGGCATGGTTATCAACCCTAGAATGAAGAGATTCTAATGAAACAGTTCCGTATTGTTATGAGAAAGAAGTGGTTGCAATAGGAAAACTGGGCTTGTCCGTGACTCACCAATTGCACGTTATTATACTTTGAGGTGTATGTACCTTGGTATTATGAGTTTCACCAACCTTTCTGCAACCCTTTTAAATTGAAGTATATTTTTGCTTGTACTTACTTACTCGCTCATTGACTCTATGATTGACTCAAGCATTCGAAAGTTTAGAGTCAAAACATTACACAATATGTTATAATAATGATAATAATAATAATAATATAATATGTTATTGAACAAATGTCGAAAACTATTCTGAACGAGTTCATATTGCGAGGACGCACGAGCTTGCGAGTGAATCTCAGCCATATGAGCGAGTTCCAAATTGTTTACGATTTTCATTCAGTAACCTTTTCATTACATGTATATACCCTAAAGTACGCAATGGAAGGTTTGTAAATGCTTATTCCTGGCATCTCCAGTCCTGATAGACATTTCATTTGGCCACATTTCATGTAAAATGGTATCGGTTTTAGCGACTTATCACCATATTGCAACACACGCAGGGCTTCGCCTTAGCGTACGCGAGAACTGTGACTTTGCAGTAAAATTGATGACGTCGACGTGACTCTTTGACGTCGTTGCGATCGGAAATTTCATGAACAAAGTTAGAAATTCGGAGTACAAACACTTTTGAATCATTGTTCTTCCAAAATTTGAGGTATTTGTCATGAAATGAAGTTTTGTGTATTTCTTGTGCGAGGACATCTGTATTTTTCCAAGTTTCGTCGTTCGTTTAGTTGAAATGGAAATGGAAAATGGCTGCCAGATATTTTTTTCAATGACAACCTACTGTACTATCGAAAGTAGTCCCGCCGGGAACTTGCTTCTATTGAATATGACATAAGTTTCCATCGAAAACATTCTCAACTATTGAATATTGAAAATGTGTAGACATTTGCGGTAACGTCAAAAGTTTGGCGGAATTTCATCAGTGCAATGGTCGAAAAGTTATTGAGAAACTGAAGGTTTAAAATGATTTTATTTTGTTTATTGCATGTTAGAATAAAAAAGATCAACTCTTGTTCATGATTTGTTGAATAACAATTCACTATTTGTCAGTCAGTTGTATGCAGATAAATCACTCGCGTTGCTGTATGCTGTGTTGGAGCAAAAAAAAAAAGGATTTCAAATGGCACCCCAATCTAGAATAGCAGTCGAAACCCTTTCCAATCTGGCCACAACAGCTACTGTTGAAGGGAACGTCAAAGCAAGAACAAATATACAAACAAATAATTTATCTCCCCCTCAGTGACATCATACATGCACCTATTGTTAACCGTATATTCCTTCATATGGTTATTTGGAATGCTATAACCGAAATACACTAAATATTGATACGTATATGTTTACTTATTTTTTGTCAGAAAATGGAATGTCACGTCTGTGGAAAAAAAAATCCCAACCAAACAAGAGCTTTTCAATGGGAAGAAGATTATATTTTCAGCAGATACTGGACTTCTTAGTTCACTTGGAGCTCGGTCTTCAATGAAAGTCTCTAGGGTTCGCGTTTGAAACGAATGCGGATCTTTGTGATTTTTTTTTATCTTTGATTTATTAAAAGGTCAATGATGACTCCTTTCGCATTCTCCACTTATATTGTCTTATTCTGCAAGAAACAAAACGATACTTTGCCATTTGGATAATACTAGTCTTTGTGTTGACTTCCCTCTTGAATGTTACAAATTTACAGTAATTCTCTTTGTTGCCAAATCTAAAGGGTCACTTGAGTATCCTAAACCGCGGTATGACCCACCCCTTTCTCATTAATATGTTCATTGCTCTTAAATGATCTGTTGTAATCATTGATTGTCAATAAGCCAGACAAAGAAGTAATTTTACTATATGGCTTATGCACTTTTAAATACTTTTTAAAAACTCTAATTCATGGGAGAAAATCAGGTTGATCAGAGGAACGTTTATTTTCCAGAACAGTAAGATATGTTGTTATTGTTTAGGGTTTTTAGTTTAAGAGTTGTTAGAAACATCTTAATCTTAATGAGTCAGTTCTGAAGTAAGAAAAAATACGAAGAAGTTTAATTAGAAATGAGTAGTGTCTTATATGGCTTACGGCAACCTTTTCTACAATGAGACAAGATTTATCTTATACGGAACCGTTTCATTAAAAAGAAAAAAAAAAAAAAAAAAGAAAAAAAAAAAAAATAAATAAAGACTTGATGTCCATGCCAATGAACGTAAAGTTCCCGAAACCTACATGAAAGGTATTATTATTATTATTATTATTATTATTATTATAACATACTGGATAATGTTTCGACTCGAAACTTCCGAATGCGTGAGTCAGTCATAGAGTCATTGAGCCAGTAAGTAAGTAAGTACAAGCAAGAAAGTACTTCAATTTATAAGGGTTGCAGAAAGGTTGGTGTAACTTATAATACCAAGGTACCTCAAAGTATAATTACGTGCAATTGGTGAGTCATGGACAAGCCCTGTTTTCCTATTGGAACCACTTCTATCTCATAACAATACGGAACTGTTTCATTAGAATCTCTTCATTCTAGGGTTGATAACCATGCCAATAAACGTATAGTTTCCTAAACTACATAAAAGAGTTATGTAGGCAGAAGCTGGGCACGAATTAGTAACACAATCCGCATCTTGTAAAGCCAGAATGCCCATCTATCCAATAATCCAGGTAATTCTGGTACCGTAGTAACCGGCGTTATGTTTACTTTTTGCCATAAAATTCTTCCTGTGCATTTTTCGGGGGAAAATCTATCGAGAACGATGCAGACGTCCCACAATCTTGCCTACAAGTCATATCAAAATGCTCGTTTGCTCACATTTTGTGCGTATTTTGGAAAATACGAACAGTTTCTGTAGAAATCGGCCGAATAGGCCTTGGCCGACCCTGTTTACCAACTTTGAATCGAATGTTTGGAAAAATCATATAAAAACAGTTTTTCGTTCAAGCAGAAATAAAAAGTCAAGTTAATTCTCCATTAGATGCGCGTTTTACTTCATCGCAAACGTTTATATAACATTGAACAACACAAGAAATTTATTCGCATTCATCAAATTTTGTAGCGAAAGCACCGTAGTAACCGGTGTTGGGGCCGTTTCACCGGCGTCAACGTTGGACAGGGTGATAATGTATCTTTGCACAATTTCTTTTATGTTTTACACATTCTTTAGTAATTGTTGAGGGATTGGGCCTGTAGGATTTCACATCATACCCAAATTCAGTAAATTATATCACTCAGCTTAAGCTAAAAACAAAAACAGATTCTATGCCACTTTAGTATGTAGATGAGCACAAAATATTTTATCGACTCAACTACAATGATCCATATGGGGGTGGGGAAAGAATGGGCCGGCCCGTTTCTTCCCCGGGGAAAAAAACTGACTAGTCAATTCCCCCCCCCCCCCCATAATTACGAATCCATAAACTTGTAATAACCACTCCTATTTCGAGCTTCTCTGCATATTTTAGAATTATTTTCTTAGTTGAAAAGCCGGTCTTTGAATATTTCAATGCTTTGACTTAGGAATTATGAAGATTGATATGTTAAGGTAGGGGGGAAAGAATGGGCCGGCCTATTCTTTCCCCCCTATACATACAAATTCATCAGCTTGTAATAACTACTCTATTTCGAGCTACACTGCATATTTTAGAATTAGTTTCTTAATAACAAAGTTGTGGTCTGCTTTGACTTGAGATACATCAAATTTTAGATGTTAAGGTATGGGGGGGGGGGGAAGAATGGGCCGGCCTATTCTCCCCCCCCCCCCCTATGAATATAAATTTGTAAGCTTTAGCTACCCTGCATGTTTTAGAATAAGTTTCTAAGTAATAAAGATTGTCTTTGAATTTTTTAATACTTTGACTTTGGAATCATGAAAATTGAGATGTTAAGGTAGGGGGGAAAGAATGGGCCGGCCTGTTTCTTCCCCGGGGAAAAAACTGACTAGTCAATTCTTTCCCCCCTATAACAAATCCATAAACTTGTAATAACCTCTCCCATTTCGAGCTTCTCTGTATATTTTAGAATTATTTGCTTAGTTATAAAGCTGCTCTTTGAATATTTTAATGCTTTGACTTAGGAATCATGAAGATTGATATGTTAAGGTACGGGGGAAAGAATGGGCCGGCCTATTCTTTCCCCCCTATACATACAAATTCATCAGCTTGCAATAACCACTCTATTTCGAGCTACCCTGCATATTTTTAGAATAAGTTTCTTAGTAACAAAGTTGGTCTGCTTTGACTTTGGATACATCAAATTTGAGATGTTAAGGTATGGGCCGGGGGAGAAGAATGGGCCGGCCTATTCTTTACCCCGTATGAATACAAATTTGTAAGCTTGAGCTACCATGCATGTTTTAGAATTAGTTCCTAAGTAATAAAATTTGTCTTTGAATGTTTTAATACTTTGACTTTGGAATCATGAAAATTGATATGTTAAGGTAGGGGGGAAAGAATGGGCCGGCCCGTTTCTTCCCCGGGGAAAAAACTGACTAGTCAATTCTTTCCCCCCTATAATAATAGCTGGGATCAAATCAAAATCAACACAGTAATTTTCTTTCTATAACATGTTTCGGGATTACTCCCTTCATCAGATAGAAATAACAGGAAATGACAGCAAAAACGCCAAAATTAGGTGAATTTAGCAGGAAGTGATGTAAAAACGCCAAAATGACATTGACGTTATTGGAAAACGCCAAAATGACGTTGACGTTATGGAACACAGTAAATGCTAAAGTTTTGAAAGTACATTGATACCATAATTGGATCAAAAAGTATTACCATACCTTCCACAAATAAATAAATAAATATAATAAGTAAATAAATAAATAAATAAATAAAATAAATAAAAAAAATAAAAAATAATAAATAAATAAATAAATAAAAAAAGAAATAAAAAAAATAAAAAAAAAAATAATAATAATAAATAAATAAATGAATAAATAAATAAATAAATAAATAAATAAAATAAAAATAAACAAAATATATATATAAAAAATAATAATAATAATTTGTATAAATAAAATAAATAGATGGTTAAGTAAATAATATAATGGATAAAAAGGGGGGGGGGGCATTTATTCATTTATGGAAACTACAGTAATACAATGATGCAATTATTTCCATAGAAATTAGATCCTATAATATAAAGCATGTAAAATGGAAACAACAGTAAAGTACCAATAAAAAGTTGAATTATATTTTGTAAAGCGCTTTAGCATTTAGACCTTTAGGATATAAAGTATCTAGTTTGTCAATCCAATACGTCTCTTTGAGCAGTCTATTCATGTTATTAGAAACATAATCAATTGGCATAAAAGAAAAATCTTCAATTGAATGTCCATTAGAATTGAAGTGAATCGCAACATTTGTTGAGAAACTTGGATCACTCATATTTCTAATGTCAAATTTATGACTGTTCATACGGTTAGACACTAACTGATGCGTTTGACCAATATACTGTTTTTTGCACTTTTTGCACGTTATCATGTAATTCTAACACACCTCGCCTATATAGCCAATGGTAAAAAACGTGTTATATTGTGCAACAATTTCACTGGGCGAAAAAGCGTGACGTTACTTTGCGGCATTTGTGACGTCAGCTATCCCACAAAGCAGCGTTAGACGGTGAAACGTCGTTTTAGCGCACAACAAACGTAATAAGTGTGTGTAAATACCAGCATTACAGTCAAATATTTGGCGGGATATCTGCAATTCAATGGCGGAAAGCTGAACGATATCGACGGTTTCAGCAACATTTATTCCGTTCATTGTGTGTTAGAATCGAAATAGATCAGCTCAAGTGCGTGAATTGTTGAGTAATAATTCACTGTTTGTCGGTCAGTTGTAAGAAGATAAATCACTCGCGCTACGCGCTCGTGATTTGATCTTCTTTACAACTGACCTCCAAACAGTGAATTATTACTCAACAATTCACTGCTAGAGCTGATCTATTTCTTAAATAACGTCCTTTGATCTACAGTCACTGCTAAAATGTAAGTTAAATGTTTCATTAGTGTTTGTACTGGTAAAATGAGTACTTTCTATAATGGAACTACAGTGTGTGCATCGGCGTCTATTACATTTTGTAGACTTGCTACTTTCATTGGGCTTATTCAAAATTGAATGTGTTAAACAGTCTTGAAGATTTTTAGCTCTTTTAAAGGCTATAACTGGCGTATGATTGTGAAGAAAGTTTAGACTTTCTTTACTTGATAAATTAAACAGGTCCCTGTGACCTAACCAAGGGCACAGGGTGTTTGAGTTAGTACTTCCGTTGTTCCTCGTGACCGTTATGTTTATTTTCGTGGATTGAAAGAATAACTAAAGTCAATTTACATTTTCATTCGTTGAATATATTATTTCTGTTGTACTGAATTTTCTGTTATACTAATTTCCAAAATAAACTGGAATCTATTTCGATTGTTCTATAGAAGGTTTATTAAAGTTTCAATTTTGTAATACTATTTTAGTCTCTTCATTCCAAAAGCTAAAAAACGACTCCCCTTAGATTAAGGACATAATCCCAAAGAAGCTTTGCCACAAGAATAAACTAGTTCTCATAAATCTAATCTGTCCTTAATGTTCTAGAAATGGTGCAGTCTTCGCATCCATACACACGTACACACATCAACCCAAAACGACGTCGTTACCCCATGATACCAAGTTACAGTATATCAAATATATCACCAGATTCCGATAACCTCAAAATTATACAAATACATCAAAACCATAAACCAATGAGATACCAAGCTTTATCTTCATAACAATACCGTTGCCATGGTAAACAAGAAAATAGATTAACACTAATCCGTCCCACTGGATACATCATGAATACTAGATAAGATGCAAATGGTCCAATATTAATACATCATAAGCTGTCCAGTTAAGCCTGAAATAGATTTAAACAATCGCACCCGGACAATGATGTCAATCTTCAATACAAAGAAGCTGCAAAACCCATAGAAAACGTTATCAATGGAAATTCATTTAATCTTCCAAAGACCAGCAGAAGCATTGTTCATCTCCTAGATTAATTTCCAAGGATCCAATCAATAGTTCCAACAAATTACAAACTAGTTTCTTCAGACCACAAGTTATCAGTCTGAATCCCAAAACCCAAAGGCAGGCGTGCCCACTATGTTACAGAACACCCCTTGGCCAAATGTTTTTGCCGTCAGGGAAAAACATTCAAAGAAGGCAGCAGGACAAGTCATACTTGTAGCATCAGGCTACTAAACCCAATATCCGAAAATGTCTTATACTATTTTTAAGTTCCCTCTGATATCTTCAGCAGCACAGTGCAATATCGGAAACCAATACCTTAGTCCAAATTGAACACAACAAAACCCAGAAAACTGACAAAACCCAATCACATGTCGTCAACCGACATTGCAACCTTAATATCATAACCAAAAAAACCTCAAATTTGACAAAACCAAAATGCAACAATATGCAAACAATTACCAAGTTACATTTTAATCAGCACCTTATTTTACATTGACCAATACAGTTTCATTGCCACAAGCACCACAACCATTAACTCCAATGCTGAAATTGTGTCAGCTTTGTCCATTATTGGAAAACATAAATGCTGCTATAGTTCTTATTGATTTCCACAGTAGCGCAAGAACTAATACCAAATTACAATAGTGGCACAAGAAACTCCAGTTATAGTCTATATAAACCCCATTATAGAACCCACTACAATGATGATACACTTTGAAGCATTGCCTTTTGTTCTCACACGTCCTTAACATTATTCCCTCCCGGAATAAAATAATTACAGTTTAAATACTGTTGATAACCCCAAGTATATCAACTCTATAAACCTGACTTTTGCCAGAGCGGAAGAATTTCTTTTTCCCCTACCCTTTAACTACAAGGGCCCCTTTCAAACAGAGACTCTGAACAAAGAAGTCAGCAACCATAATCAAAAACAATACCCGAATAAAATTAATGCGTCAACCATTAAGGTAGCCATTATGAACACCCCAAAAATGGCGTCTCAACAGTTGAGGCATATTCTCTTGCACACATGAATATAACATGATATACAACATATAACACAATATATAACATTAACAGAATCCATTTTATCAGCACAAAATGTGTCCTGTCACAATACCGATAAACATTGTCTCATAATAACAGTGTCCTGTCACAGTACAATTCGAGACAATTGTGTGTCCTGTCACACCAACATTAATGATGACATGATGATATGATACTAATCCACAGTCAAACATTCACTCTATAACCTTGGCACTATGTATTCTACCAAGACTCCTTGTTTCTCAGGACCAAGTCTACGGCGCAACCATGCCTAGCGCCTTGCTCGAAAAGAGCTACCGTTCAGGCCTTTGCTTCAAAGATAAAGATTACTTGACATATCCAAATATGAAAAGAAGAAAAGTACATCCTGTTATTAATCCAATCGTCACTATTAATTCTGTGACAACACAATTATTTGCATGTAAATTAACACACTGCGCACACAAACCATTGCAATAATACTTAATTAAATTACCATTTTTATAATTAAACATTACTTGACTTGCTTAAACATTAATGCTTTCTTATCATTAAAACTGAATCATTTGAAGTTTACTTTAATGCTTTGTTTTACAAGGTTTTTATCTAGTTCTCCAAGGATGACATCATGTTGTTAAGCGTCGCACCTAGCGCAGACGGTTTTCTAGAATCCACGCTTAAACCCTGGCTCATATAACATCCCGTCAGTAGCGTAGACCCAAGCACAGACGGCTGTACATAGAATCTGTGCTTTACACAAAACGTCACCACTCATCGACGAAGTTTAATCGGCGGGGCATCACCAGTGTCAATATGAAATTTTACAGTATTAGTAAATGTCAAATCGCTGTTCTTTGCCGCAAATAAATCATTGTTTATCAACAATTTAGCCACCATAGGCCTAAATTCTAACGGCGAGTCAAATTTGAACAGCCCGTTCTCTTGTATGCTGGCAGTGTCCTCATGGACCCCAGCTATTATGTCCAACTGGAAGATCTAGTGATGTTTCGTAACACCAGGTGAAGATCTGACCACAATTAAAACATCGTATTTATTAAGTTACTGTAATATTTCCACATGGCCATATTAAATGTTCAGATCGTCAAAGTTCAATTCCTTTAGTTTAAACCGACAGTCCAAAATATATTAATTTCCAGAACCCACGTTTGAAATGTCCTCTAGGTTCGCATCCTGTCGAACGGCACCAGTTTACACTGTGACCTAACCAAGGGCACAGGGTGTTTGAGTTAGTACTTCCGTTGTTCCTCGTGACCGTTATGTTTATTTTCGTGGATTGAAAGAATAACTAAAGTCAATTTACATTTTCATTCGTTGAATATATTATTTCTGTTGTACTGAATTTTCTGTTATACTAATTTCCAAAATAAACTGGAATCTATTTCGATTGTTCTATAGAAGGTTTATTAAAGTTTCAATTTTGTAATACTATTTTAGTCTCTTCATTCCAAAAGCTAAAAAACGACTCCCCTTAGATTAAGGACATAATCCCAAAGAAGCTTTGCCACAAGAATAAACTAGTTCTCATAAATCTAATCTGTCCTTAATGTTCTAGAAATGGTGCAGTCTTCGCATCCATACACACGTACACACATCAACCCAAAACGACGTCGTTACCCCATGATACCAAGTTACAGTATATCAAATATATCACCAGATTCCGATAACCTCAAAATTATACAAATACATCAAAACCATAAACCAATGAGATACCAAGCTTTATCTTCATAACAATACCGTTGCCATGGTAAACAAGAAAATAGATTAACACTAATCCGTCCCACTGGATACATCATGAATACTAGATAAGATGCAAATGGTCCAATATTAATACATCATAAGCTGTCCAGTTAAGCCTGAAATAGATTTAAACAATCGCACCCGGACAATGATGTCAATCTTCAATACAAAGAAGCTGCAAAACCCATAGAAAACGTTATCAATGGAAATTCATTTAATCTTCCAAAGACCAGCAGAAGCATTGTTCATCTCCTAGATTAATTTCCAAGGATCCAATCAATAGTTCCAACAAATTACAAACTAGTTTCTTCAGACCACAAGTTATCAGTCTGAATCCCAAAACCCAAAGGCAGGCGTGCCCACTATGTTACAGTCCCAGTACTTGTTTATTGTTAAACCAAGATTTGGCAGTGAAATGTTGTATGGTACAACAAATGGAATAATGTTCTTAGCTTTATCTTTCACATCAGAATTCACTAAGGCTTCATCCTGTGTCTGTGATGATATCTTTTGGAATGCCGAGTCAATGACCTTTTCTGGATACTGCCTCTTAAGGAAATGTCCCTTGAGTTCATCTAGTGATCCTTGGAAGCTGTTATCATCAGATATTATTCGCCGGTACCGTTTTGCTTGACTGTATGGTATACTTTCCTTACATTTTCTCGGGTGACACGAAGGAAAATGCAAGTACTGGTGAACGTCCGTTGATTTGATGTGAATATCTGTAGATAATGTACTGTCCACATTTTTGGATATCTTAACATCCAGAAAACTCACACTTGTATCAGATACTGTGTGTGTGAATTTAATAGTTGGATGAAAACTGTTCAAGCGGTTTATAAAATCTTCCAGTTCAGCTAATGAATGGTCCCAGATCATGAAGATGTCATCCAAGAAACGAAGCCATACTGTCGGTGTCAATGAACACTGTTCTATGAAGTCTTTTTCAAGTTTACCCATGAAGAGTGATGCGTACGCTGGAGCCATAGAACTTCCCATTGCTGTTCCAAGCTTCTGAATGTAGTTTTTATCATTGAATTGAAAATGGTTATTCTCAAGTGTCAGTTTAATAAGACTACAGATTTCATCAGGTGATAGTCGACTGATGCTTTTATCTTGGTTTAAAAAGTATTTACAAGCTTCTATTCCATCCTCATGGGGAATGTTTGTATATAGGGAGGTAACATCAAGTGTGACGAGCAATGAATTTTGTTTTAACTTGGGGACAGATTTTATTTTGCAAATAAAGTCTGTAGTATCTTTAACAAATGATGGTAAAGATTTCATATATGGTTGCAAAATGTAATGAAAATATTTAGAAATATTTTCTGTGTAGCTGTTACATGCTGATACAATAGGGCGTCCCGGATATCCAATTGGTAAATGGTCCTGATACTGTTTATGAGTTTTAGGTAGTATGTAGAATTGTGGAACACGTACATGGTTTGGAATGGGATCAAATTCACGCTCTACAGCACTGTTTGTTTCACTGATCTTATTGATACAGTCCAAAATGTTCTGTTCAATTGCTTTAGATGGATTTTCATCTAATTCAGTATAATATTTTTCATCAGTTAATTGACGTTCAACCTCCTTGATATAGTCTGTTTTGTTCATTATTATAATCATATTTGACTTGTCAGCCTTTTTTATCACAATTGAATCATCTTGGCTAAGTGAGCGCAGTGAATTCATCTCCTCTTTTGAAATATTATTGTAGACTGTTTGTTTAAGGCTTGCTTGGAGAATTTCTTGTATAACTGCTTCAATGTAGAAATCCAAATATGTATCACGGCCACTTGGTGGAATAAATGTTGATAATTTCTTATTCAAAAATGGCATTTGTTTGTACATGTTTGATTCTGAGACACCATCTTTATCAGTATTTTTTTTTTCATAAAAATATTCCTTGAGTCTTAGTCTACGAGTGTAATTAAATGTTTCTGCAGCAAGTTTGATTTTGTCATGTGATTTTGGTTTTGGACAAAATTTCAAACCTTTTCCGAGGAGAATATAGTCACTGTCCATTAGCTTTCTGCTTGAGAAATTCTTTACTGTTTCTTTCCCTCGCCGAATCTTTTGTTTTCTTTTCTTCTCCTTCCTCCATTTGTTTTGGTCGGATTTACGGATGAATCGTCTGTTCCGCCTCCTGGAATTATTGGTTGGTTTTTCTCCAGCAGGGTCTTCACAGTTGATAGAAGATTGACAAGGGTCTCGTGCATATTCATCTCCAGCCCCTTCTTTGTGGCCTCTGCATATGTCTTCTTTGTGCCAGGGGTTGGGGAGTTTTTTGGGTTTTTGCCCCCTATAATAAAAAATCCTTAAACTTGAAATAACCACTCCTATTTCGAGCTTCTCTGCATATTTTAGAATTATTTTCTTAGTTATAAAGCTGGTCTTTGAATATTTCAATGCTTTGACTTAGGAATCATGAAGATTGATATGTTAAGGTAGGGGGGAAAGAATAGGCCGGCCCATTCTCCCCCCCCCCCCTCCCAACACATACAAGTTTTGATGAACCGTAAGAAAAAGCATTTACATATTCAAAAACAGCATTGTTACTAAGAAAGTAATTCTAATATATGCAGTGTAGCTAGAAATTAGAGTGGTTATTACAAGCTTATGACTTTGTATCTATAGGGGGGAAAGAATAGGCCGTCCTATTCTTCCCCCCTCCCCTCCCAACACATACAAGTTTTGATGAACCTTAAGAAAAAGCATTTACATATTCAAAACCAGCATTTTTACTAAGAAAGTAATTCTAAAATTTGCAGAGTAGCTCGAAATTAGTGGTTATAACAAGCTTATGACTTTGTACCTATAAGGGGGAAAGAATAGGCCGGCCCATTCTTTTCCCCCCTCCCCACACATACAAGTTTTGATGAACTTTAAATAAAAGCATTTACATATTCAAAACCAGCATTGTAACTAAAAAAGTAATTCTAATATATGCAAAATAGCTGGAAATTAGAGAGGTTATTACAAGCTTATGACTTTGTATCTTTAGGGGGGAAAGAATAGGCCGGCCCATTCTCCCCCCCCCCCCCCCTCCCAACACATACACGTTTTGATGAACCTTAAGAAAAAGCATTTACATATTCAAAACCAGCATTGTAACTAAGAAAGTAGTTATAAAATATGCAGAGTAGCTCGAAATTAGAGTGGTTATTACAAGCTTATGAACTTTTATTATTAGGGGGGAAAGAATGGGCCGGCCTATTCTTTCCCCCCACCCCCTATCTTTCAATTGTAAAATGTCATACGGTCAGGTCAGCTTAAAATATGTTTTTAACTTATACCAGCTATTTCCACTTATAAATTATGATTTAAAAAAAACATATGGGGGGAAAAACTGACTGGGTGGGGAAAGAACTGACAAGTCAGTTTTTCCCCCGGGGAAAGAAATGACTAGTCAGTTTTTTCCCCGGGGAAAAAACGGGCCGGCCCATTCTTTCCCCGGGGAAAAAACTGACTGGGGAAAAAACTGACCGTCACACCGGCATTAAAGACAGGATTTAAACAGGATAACTATGCAGCAACACACAAAATTATGGAAGCTTTAGGGTCATGGTTTTGGAGAAGAAGAAATTTTATGTGTTTTCCACTGATGGAATATGGAAGCTAATGACCTGTTGACCATATGTGCATGATTGGCAGGTTGGCAGGATTTATGTAAAGCCCCACATAAAATTGCTGTTTACTAAATATAGAAGCTTTGGGTTTTGTGGTTTCAGAGATCTTTCAAGTATTTCTAATTATACTACTCAAAGTTTGATAAGCATCAAAACTTTATTTTTGTTCACAGGACATACTGGTAATCTAACACCCAAACTTTTGCTATAGATATGTAGCAGAACCATCATTGTGCAAAAATTCCATCTTTTTTCGCGTTGCCTGTAAGTGCTTCTCGCAGACTTGCAGAAAAGATGGAATCCCCCTGAAATTGAAGTTGTCACTGTTGCCTACCCCATCCAGTTCTGTCATTTACCCCCTCTTACTGGTTCATTTAACTGCAAAACTGTTTTGATAATTAAAATGTCGATACTTTTGTGTTTAAAATGCACTTTTGGAAAAATCAGAAATCTGTGATTTTTGGTTATAAAAAACACAATTTTTTACCATTTTTTTTTTCTTTTTTTTAGTAAAACGCTGCCCTTTAGGCTGCAAGTTTGGAACAGAATACCGATTTGAGCAACAGGCATTGGTTTAGATTTTACAGCATTTTAAACTTTCAGTCTTTGTCCATTCACAGTGATGGTTGGTTCATTGTACGGTTTTCCAGGTGCTGGTTGGTGTACAACCTCTGTCTTTTTGTGCTGATTGAGATCATAGTTATCACATGACTGTGAGACTTGATCCATGGCTCTTTGCATTTTTGCCTCTGAGCTGGCATTCTTATCCATATCATCCGCATAGAGGAGCTCATCTAGCACGTCAGTCTGCATTTTAGTTTTGGCTTGCAACCTTCTAAAGTTGAATATATTGCCATCAAAACGGTACCTGATTGGAAAACCAGTGTCACTGTCCTGACATGGCAGAAAACATCATGCTGAACAGTGTTGGTGCCATAACACAGCCCTGTTTGACCCCATTCGTTACCTCAAAGGGTTCAGACAGAGACATATACAGATTCATCTTTATCTCAGGTTCAGAGAACTCTCCATATATGGGCGTGGTGGCCACCTTGGTCATGTGACCATGATCCCGTGAACAAACTTTCATTCCTCTTACCCATGGAGGCTCCACATAAAATTTTAACTTGATCGGCCAAGCGGTTTCAGAGAGGAAGCTCTTTGAAATTGTGGACAACAAGGACAGACGGACGCCGGATCATGCCTATACTATAAGCTCACCTGTGAGCCTTTGGCTCAGGTGGGTGAGCTAATAAAAAACTAGGTTATATTGTAACAGTTTCATTTTATTTTCTAAATATTCACAAATCATATAAAATTCATAAAGTACACTCTTCATTGTTTTTAAGGATGTTCGCTACTAACATTTGACATTTCGGAACTTCCGTTTTTTATTTTGTTGAATATCTCGTAAACAGTTGCAGATTTTTTCCTAATATTTTATATTTGAATACATATATTTTTTTTTTACATATTAATGATATGCATTAAATGAGTCATGAAAATTGTCAATCTAAGGAACTTCATTTTTTCACCCCATTTTTGGCAACTTTTCAGAAAATTTCACAGCCCCTTTCACTCGAGTTTGCCGTTTGAGCATTCAGGTCAATCAAGTTTGTTAACTAGAGTTTACTGTTTGTTTGTAAATCAGGTAACTTTTTATTCTATTTTAGAACTGAAACAGTGTCCCAGGTACCAGGTGTTCTAAAAATCTATTCAGCATTCATTTTTAGGTAATGATGTCACCTCTTCTGATAAAAACATTGTAATTGTTTGGTTAAAGCATATTTTTATTTCAAAATTCTTTGCACAACATATACAATGCATATTAGGAACACACATCTGAAACAGGATAGAGACA
The DNA here is from genome assembly GCA_964017185.1 of Rugalucina vietnamica. Taxonomy (NCBI): domain Eukaryota; kingdom Metazoa; phylum Mollusca; class Bivalvia; order Lucinida; family Lucinidae; genus Rugalucina; species Rugalucina vietnamica. Next base: position 15,922,168 of record OZ024877.1, read on the forward strand.
AAAGCAGAATTTTATCAATTTAAGCAGTTACCTGATCAGTATCTACATGGCAAAAATTCCACATTGTATGTTAAAAATTTCTCTCGAGTTTGCCGTTTTAAAGGTCCTTTAGTTTGAAATTGTCACTCAAATCAGCAGATCAATGCAGGTGTCTTTGTGGACAACATGAAAAAAACTCAGATCTTCAGACCACGTTTTTCTTGTGTGATGCAAATGCTCAAACGGCAAACTCGAGTGAAAGGGGCTGTGTCATACACAAATTCAAATTACTTGCACTGATTTGATGTTTATTTTAGCAGAAGTAGATGTATACAAGGTCTTCTTTATCAGCATTTCTTCCTTTGATGTGCTAGTTTTAAAATTTTGGGTGGTTTTATGAAATGGGGTGTAAGAAATAAAACAGCCAAAAAAAGGCTTAAAATGGCAATTTTCAAGTTGATGGTTCTTTCTCATATGCACACTACCCTATATTTTTCATTCTTTTATTCGAAAAATATGAACAAGTTCTATGTTGTGTGAAAATACAAGAAAAAGTTTGAATCTACAAATATGGATTTGACACATTTATAAATATTGATTTTTTCTGACTTTTCAAATGCACACTACCATATATTTATTTTTTTTTTAAATTCAGTTTTACGTCCCTTTCAAGATTATTTCAGCTCATATGAGAAGGGCCAATCAGTAGGTGGGCGAAAACCGGAGAACCCCAAGAAAAACCACCTGACACACCCGCAAGCAGAACTTGGCTTGTCTCAAATGTGGCCAGAGTGGGGCTCGAACCCACACCAGACACAGCGGTGAGATAATCGAGTGATTAAGAAACAGCGCTCTTAACCGCTCGGCCACGGGGGCCACTCTATATTTATTTTGTTTTCATATGTCTTATTTTATATTTTGGAATCAAAAAAGAACGGTTTGAAAAAAAAGTTTGAATACTTTTTCATTGGCAGCGAACATCCTTAAATTACATAAAGCAATGTAATGTAGAAACCGCTACTCCCATTGTAAAACCAGGCCATGACATTGTAAAAAAATTTTCATGCTCTGCTCAGCTGAGACTTAAATTTATCATGCTCATAGATGTTTTAAAAAATGCCAACAATTGTTGGCATTTAACATTTATTAGCAGGATATATTACTGGTTTTGAAGGTCTACACCCAAAGTTTCAATTAATTTGGGCTATTTCAGTAAATATGAGGTATAGAAATTTCATGCTCAGCTGAGTCGAGCATGAAAAAAGTTTTATAACCTCAGGGCTAGGGTTCAATAATGGGCGTCTCCAGTCTGTCAGATGATAGGCCCCTACTTAAAACTAAAGACCAATCTCCATACAACCTAAGCTGTTGGTTGGACAATAAACAAAACCAAAACAGTATTGGAATGTAGAAAACTATAGATATTTCAAAATGTAAAAGTGTTGTAACATCATAATAAACATCTTCAGGTGAGGAAAAAGGGGTTTTCAACTGATGATGATGATGATGATGATGATGATGATGATGATGATGATGATGATGATAACTAGAAATGCGTGTTTGTAAAACACTATGCCCCCAACTGTATGCTTGTCCCTAAACTTGTAGTTTGTATGATTCATTTATTTCATTCAAACGCAGTCAAATTTAATTTCCTGAAGAAGCTGTTCGGTTGTGATTGTTTTGACCTCGATCCAGAAACAGAGTGTAAGCTTTTTTGCAGGCAAGTTAGAAATGAAGTAAAAATTATAAATGGAGTAATTTTGTCAAAATTTGACAGAGAGTCCCCAAAAGTTAATCAGGTGATCTTCTTCTCAGCCCCAACCAGCATACCAAATATGAAGGCTCTAGCTCAAATACGTTTTGAGATATCTTGCACACAAGATTTTCAAAATTTGTTTTCAAAGGGACATTATTCCAACAAGGGGCATAACATGTACATGAAAAAAATACAGGCCAACTATTTTTTCATGAGGAATCTGTATATGAAATTTCAACACCCTATCATTCACCGTTCAAAGGTCTCAAATTTCACCGAAAAGTGGAAAAATCAATAAAAAATTCAAAATTCTGTATTTTTGTCAAAATAAAGTTCTCAAAAGTTAATCAGGTCATCTACTTCTCAGCCCCAACAAGTGTACCAAATATGAAGGCTCCAGCTTCAATACTTTTGGAGATATCTTGCACACAAGATTTTCAAATTTTGTTTTCAAAGGGACATAACTCAAAAAAGGGGCATAACTTGGCCATACAAAAAAATACGGGTCAACTTTTTTTTCATGAGGAATGTGTATATGAAATTTCAAAACCCTAGCATTCACCATTCAAATGTTTCAAATTTCACAGAAAAGTGGAAAAATCAATAAAAATTTCAAAATTCCGTATTTTTGTCAAAATTTGACGGTAAGTTCTCAAAAGTTGATCAGGTCATCTACTCCTCAGCCCCAATAACTGTACCATTTATGAAGGCTCTAGCTTAAATACTTTTTGAGATATCTTGCACACAAGATTTTCAAATTTTGTTTTCAAAGGGACATAACTCAGAAAAGGGGCGTAACTCGGAAATGAAAAAAAAATACGGGTCATCTATTTTTTCATGAGGAATGTGCATATGAAATTTCAAAACCCTAGCATTCACCATTCAAAAGTTAACACACTCACACACACAGACAGACAAGGCGAAAGCAATATGCCCTTCCAACTTTTTCAAAGTTGGGGGCATAATAAACATCTTCAGGTGAGGAAAAAGGGATTTTCAACTGATGATGATGATGATGATGATGATGATGATGATGACGATGATGACCACGACAACGATAATGATGATGATAATAGTCTATAGCTAAAACTTGAAAAACCAGCAATTTCATCAAATTAAACCACAACGCTGCAGAGGTAGCTAGAAAACGATTTTACCGGAACCTCTGGGCCTAAAGTTATAATACTTCTTTCATGCTCAACTCAGCTGGGGCTAAAATTTATCCTGCTCATACAGTCCCGGTAAAAAATCAACAACATATTCCTCTTTTCTCGGAGGACCCTAAGCTATTTTTCTCGGAGAAAGAACGCTAAATTTCTCTTTTCATTAAGATATTTCGCGTTTCGTTCAGTTCGATTTCTCGGAGAAACACCGAGAAATTTCACCGCGACCGCAGGTATTAACCGGTGAAAACAGGTAAGTCCAGATTTACCTGTTCGCGGTGTTTCTCGGAGAAATATTGTGCTCGATTGTGAAAATCGATTTTACCATATTTTTGATAATTAAAGAAGTTTTAGACCTTTAACTGATCAGTATTTATAAGTGTTTTTGTATATGGCACCTCTAGCAGTTTGACACGTTTTAAAAAAGGCACATTAATTACTGAGCAAACATTCCACAATCTTCTTCACTGGTTTCCGTTACGGTTGGTCAGGCATGACTCGACTCGCATTTGACATACAAATTAAGAAGTACTTTGTTTCATCTCAATTATGTCTTTATCCAAGTAGTTTCATTTGTTTGAGCTAGGAAACATAAAAGCAATAGGCCATAAACATGTACGAGTATAATAAGTAACCATTTTGCGCATTCTTGAATTCATATTGTAATGAAATAAATGTTTTCTGGTTCTGGTTGTATGTCAAGCTATGGAAACGTGCATGTAGAATGAAATGGCATAATTTCATCACATTGTCAGCTTATGGAGCAAGCTATTTTTGTAAAATTTTATTGACCCGATTACCCTGCAGCGATCTTCTAACTCCTATATGAATATCGTTACAACATTCTCGATGATAAGGATACACAGTATTTAACTAGCACAAAGTTTTGTCAATACCTCTAAATCCATCAGGAAAACAAGTCCGTGAAATGTGTACCCCCTCAAACCCCACTTTTATATAGCAAAACTGTGGTACGCAGGGGTATACCTATTTTTCTTATTTTTGCTCCAAAACATAGATTGTGGGTACTCGTTAGAACCGCCTCGGTGAGGCGGTTCTAACGTGTACCCACAATCTATGTTTTGAGCAAAAATAAGAAAAATATCCAATTTCTTCTGCTGAAAGTTTTCAATTTTTAAAGCTCAAAAATTCTTTGTATATTGCATGGGCAAGTTTTCGTAATGCACTCGTTTATCAGGGGACTGTTCGCATAAACACTTTTTTCATACCAAATTTATGACCAAATCTTCACATAAGAATAAGGCGGATAACGAGAAAACAATTTATACACTTTTCTTTTTTTAAGCATCTGTTTTTCTTGCTAAATGCATAAACGCAAAACCTATTGCCATGCATAACGACAACTCCGCCATGAACATTTTGTGTTGGCGGCATGTTGTTTTTACAAGGTGCGGTCCGAAATGTCAAGTGCATAGGAAAGTGCGTGATACATGGTGAAAAATGACAAGTAAAGACAATTTATCAATTACTGATAATAGATAAATTAATTGATAATTAATCGAGTAAATTAACAAACGCATTTACATGTTCATGTGCTTTAAACCCATATACATTGTATGAGGTATTCCTCAACATATTGACACACATCATGATAACATGTCCATGTAATGTATACCCCACTTTTATATAAGCCGCGTCATGAGAACGCTGGACTTATACTCATGCGATAATAAAGGCGCAGATCAACTGCACAGTATCTGCACAGCTGATCAGCGCCTTTTTTTCACTACTCGGCTAGTACAATCCCCCTACTTCTTTAATCTGATATTTCTGTACGCTGTGGCTTGGCTCGGCTGTACGTTACATGTAACGTGGCTGTACGTTACATGTAACGTACAGCCGAGCCAAGCCACAGCAAACCCCGTCGATGGAAAAGCATGCTCATCCACCAAGGGTGGTTTACTGCGCTATATACCTAACACTTACTCGATTCACAAAGTCTCGAGTTTGAAATTTGCATATTTCCAAGGGAAGCTATCCCGTTACATGATCAAGATGTATAGATATGACTTTTTCACCGTATCTAATAAGTGCACTTGTTCCAAAAATCGCACATCCTGATCGTTTCCGGAAAACATATGCAGCTCGACTAGCACACAGCTCAACTGGCGTATGGATATCTTACATCAAATTTACACGTTAAATCGCATTAAAACTTAACCTTTATTAATGTTTGCGTAGAAGGCAGGAACGGATATACTCATTTTACACGAAAACAAATACATGACCTTATATTTTGGTGTCAGTTTTAAAAATCACCGGGACCGTCTACGTATACAAACTTTAATATGCATGTGCATGAATAGAAAAATCACTGCGCAATATTGCTGTTACTAACGTCCTTGTCCTCAGCCACGGTTATGTCGGTACGTTTTCGTCGCTTTATGGTACTCTTCAAGTTTGGGATGTCCTGACGTTCGAAATGGGCTACACAACATTCGTATTTGTAAACCCTTCACTTACAAAAACTACCGAAACAGCATCCGACACGCTTATGAACTGCAGATACTTGAGTATGTATGTTTTGTATGTTTGATGCATCCACATTTATATCTCGATGTCGTAACACAAATGACGACAAAATAATGGTGCATACGTAAAAGGAAAATAAAAGAAAAATACTATCATAACCGACATTGTCCCAAATTCATGTACATGTAAAGAAACGTTTGTATATTTCAGCCACTTACTTTGATGCACTGTGTGACATATTCTATACAAAAGTATTTGTTGCACATAATGCATTTTTCATCTAATAATATCAATCAGATTTAAAGAGGGAGCGAAATAAAAATTTAAGACCATTAAAATTTCTCGACTGTATATACATGTACATTTACAATGTTCCATACAAACCGCGATTCTGCACAAGGTATAACAAACATGTAAATGTATTTATGAGGTTTTCCGATCTCTCCTTCCGAAAGCGTTGCTGCCTTTTGTGTCGATGATGTTTTAAAGAAATAATTTCATATACCGTAACTTTAAAATTACGAAAGCATGCCCATGCAATATACAGAGATGTTTAAAGATGAAAAAAAAAAAATGAAAATTTTCAGTAGACAATGTTTGCTTTTTCTTATTCATGCTCAAAACATAGATTGTGGGTACACATTATAACCGCCTCACCGAGGCGGTTCAAACTAGTACCCACAATCTTATGTTTTGGAGCAAAAGATAAAAAAAAAATAGATATACCCCTGCATACCCCAGTTTTGCTTTTGATGGGATACACATTTTCCATGAAATGTTTTCCTGATGTAAAATGTTTGAACAAGAATGATTATAATGATGCAAATGCATGTGCGTGAATAGCAATGTATGGACATGTACATTCATATCTACGTGATGTATTTAGCCGTCAATTGGGAGTAAGTCATATGACAGTGTTGGCTGCACGTTCGGCATTTTTATTTGCTTGAATTTTTATTTCACTTTACGGCAGACAGCTTCCTTATCATGTGAAGGAGCAGTGTCAGCTTCGTGTTCATTAGAGAATGTGACACAAGAACATGACTGTGTATGCCGAAACACACTTCCTGGTAATGCTGCAAATTCTACCACTTGGCCAAATCAGTCAACAGTGATTTCTGTAAATTTTGTTGACCATTTATGTATGTTAATACCATGCAATATTACGGGTGAAAGGGCATCAATTTAGGCGATCCCATAAGTTCATGATTCAAACGGCTTTGTGGTTGTTCATGGAGAATAACTTTTGATGCAAATTCTTTCCTACTACATGTAGTCTCGATCTAAAACATACAAGTATATATACATGTACATGTACATGTACGAATGCTCAAATTATTTGCGATTTATATGGAACCATAATCTGAATATTTGATAACGGTTACGTTAACAGCTTACCAAGAAATGCTGGCGGATAAGTAAGGTCGGAACATTTAATAAGACAGGCCGCAATGGTTTTACATGTATAGATAGTACGTTCGCTTCGAAAAAATAAAGTTGCGATTTCGATCTCCGGCCGGTATATTCATGTTATTTTGATGACTTGAGTTTATCCTGACATAATTAAAGTAAACCGCCTGTTAAATCATTGCTATTGTACATAATTAAATACCTTTGATCAAATGTCATTAAACTTATTTATTCATTCAATGAAAATGATTCTGATTATCCACATAGTCACTGGAAGTGTGGTAATTTTATTCTTTGTCGGAAAGGACAATGCTCAAGGCGCGAATTTTTAATGACGCCCTTGATTTTTAAATGATTTTTTCGCTTCCATTCTTCTGTTCAAAGATCGAATAATCATGGTTGATGTGAAAAGCAATACAAGTGACAAAGGTCATCATAAATTTTAATGTAATCAAGAATATATTTATGTGGATTAAAAGCCATCTGAACAAATACGTAACATCTGCAAGTTTCATACGTGCAAATACATGTACTTATTATTTTTTAATTCATTGTTTTATATTTATTCAAAAATGATAAACATGCATTTGTCTTTTAAATTCCTCCGAGAAACTCCGAGAAAAAGAGTTTTATCGATAAATCCAGGTAATTACCTTTCTCGGAGAAACTCCGAGAAATTTCACCGAGAAACACCGCGAAATTTCGCGCAGACGATTTCGTCTACCTGGCTTATTTCGCGGTGTTTCTCCGAGAAATAAAAATTTCGCGTTTGCCATGGTTGCGGAGAAACGCGGAATATGTTGTTATTTTTTTACCGGGAGTGTAAATGTTAAAATGCCAACAATTGATGGCACTTTAACATTTATGAGCAGGACAAATTGCAGGTTTTGGTGATTCAGATTTAGAATTTAAATTTATATGGGCTACTTCAATATTTAGGGATAGTTTAAATTTCAGTCTCAGCTGAGATGAGCAGGAAACAAACTTTATAACCTCGGTCTGGCCCTGAGGTTATAAAACTTTTTTCAAGCCCAGCTCAGCTGAGCATGAAATTTCAACTGCTAATTAATGCTGAAATAGTCAAAAATTGTGGAAAATTCAGGTTCAGAACTCCAAAACTAGTAATTTATCCAGCTTATAAATGTTAACAACAGTTGGCATTTTAACTTTTATATGCAGGATAAATTTTAATCTCAGCTGAGTTGAGCATGAAAAAAATGTTTACGACCTCGGGCGGGTTGCTCTACCACAGTCTCCTATATAGGCTATGACTATGAAATATACTTGGAATGTCTAAAAACAGTTGTTGAATTTTAACTAAATGAGCCCAACAATTTGGGTTTCCGACCAGGTCTGACATATACCAGCCTGTACAATCTCTGGAGCAGGCTAGTAGAAGAAAAAGTATTGCACTATCTTTGAAAAGAAAACAAAGGCGCTGATCAGCCGTGCAGTTACTGCATGGCTGATCTGCGGCTTTGTTTTCGCATATGCAGATTGTTGGTTTCTTATGCAGCGGCTCAAATAATATTGTCAAAATACACTGGTATTTCAATGGAATGTAAATTTAGACTTCTTAGAAATTCTTTTTTTTGAACCTCAAACTGTTGTCGAAATGCTAAGGTAAGTACATAAATAATCTTTTTAAAATTTTTTATTCAGTTTAACCTCCCTTTCAAGATTATTTCAGCTCATTTGAGACGGGCCAATCAGTAGTTGGGGAGAAAACGGTGACCCTGAGTAAAACCACCTGGCACACCTGCAAGCAGAACTTGGCGTGTCTCACATGTGGCCAGAGCGTGGCTAGAACCCACATCAAACACAGCAGTGAGATGATCCAAATGATTATGAAACAGCAGTGAGATGATCAAGTGAATAAGAACCAGCGCTCTTAACCCCTCAGCTACGGGGGCCTCCAAGTACATAAATAAGCCTTGTTATCAAAAAAAAAAGATTATTGCATACAGGCCACCTGCGCTATGTCAAACTCGGTTGTCTCGAAAACCCCACTTATGTCGAAGTGATCTCTCACTCTCGAGCGTCTCTCCCTATATGTTATTGTATTTCAACCTCGCTTGTGTCGAACTCGGTTATGACGAAAACTCGGCTGTGTCGAAGTGATAATTTGCTCCCCACAGAAATAATACTATTAGTTTCACATTTCCTGTGTCGAACTTCGAAGTCAATCATTTTCAGTTAGACTTCATGATCACCAAAGAAGAAGAATAGCCAGTAGTCTATGCCAATTTGATATCTACACGCAACCTTTCATCACTGCAATAGTTAAAGAACATTTTGATATGTGTCAGGGTGGGAATTTATGTTTGAAATCACTATCGATGGACTAAACATGGTGGAAAACGAAAGGAGAACCACTCAGTCTGGGAATGTGAGAGAGTTAAGATTCGTGGTCTCAATTGGCTTATCTCGAACTTCGGAAAACTCGAGTGTTTGCTCCACTCCCCTTGATTTCCAGATAGAGAGGGTAGCCTGTATATGCAAAAACAAAGATGCCGTGCAGCAATACCTGTGCAGTAACATCTGATCATATATTTGTTTTCGCTACTCAGATAGAAGAAGCCAAATTTCAAGCTTCTAGTTTTTTAGACTGTTTTTCTTTTGTCGCAGCTCAAAGACCAGAAATGGAATATTAAAGAACTTTGGTTACAACAGGAAAACATGCCCATGAAATGTATACATACACCTTTAAATACCACTTTTATATAGTAAAACCTATATAAACCTATTTTCATTATTTTTGATCCAAAACATGGATTGTGGGTACTCATTTAGAGCTGCCTCATCCGTTAGAACGGTTCTAACGTGTATCCACAAGCAATGTTTTAAGCAAAAATATTGAAAATATCAGGTTTTTTTTTAATCAAATTTTCATTTTTACATACATGTGATATCTAACGATTGATCGTGAATCTCCCGATATTTTGGTCTCTAAAACGCTCTCACGATATAAAAACATAAAACCCGACGAAGAAAAATTCCTATGGTGTTTTTCCGCAAGCCACCATTTTTTTAGTTTTCCCCAAAAAGATCGTTTAGCAGAATGTTTACAGCGGCTACTCGACGAATTTTCGTAGTGTGAAGTGACAGGTGTGATTATTGGCCTCAGTAATTGGATTAACGCTATTAGGTGCTAGGTAATTGTCGTAGTCAGGTAAGCTTACGTAAGGATCATCAGTTGATTGATCGGTGATCATGGGGTTTGTCTTGTGAGCTTGATAAAAAAAAATACATCTACCTTCAAAACAGCAATAATCCCAATAATATTACTCCAATTAAACACTATTCCAACAACTAGTTCTAAGACTCGAAGTAAACAAATGACAATACACAGCTATCCATTTGTATGCAATTATTTATTGTGTAAACATAAACCATGTGCTTTTTACGTCTGGTCAAATCCTGGAGAGCTGTGACGTCATCATGGCCAAGTGGTGCAGTGGTTAAGGTGTTGGCTTGTCACGCGGGAGGTCGTGAGTTCGAATCCCGGCTGGAGCAATTTTTTTTTTTTTTTTAAATCAAAAGATTTTTTTTATCCTCTTTTCACATTCAAACCTCTTTTTTTATTGCATTATTTTACTTCTCTTTTTCTTATTTGCACAATTTAGATCATCTTTTTTTTTTTTTTTTAATACATGTATATCCTTTTCAAATAACTTACTAATTTCACAATTAATACTTATTTTATCAATGAACTATTGAAGGAAGCTATCATTATCCATTTGGTACATAGCAAGTATGTCTTACAACCAGAATTAAATTACTTTCAATAATTATAATAAAATTCTAATTTTAAGTAATCATCTATATAGATTTGTGAGAATCAGTTGTATATGCATATTGAAGTGCAAACATTTGACAAAATGCTGGACTGCTGAAAATATTTTCCAGGGTTAAATCGGCTATAATTTTGTCGAGAAAAAACCTCCCTATTTCAGACCTAAATCTCCCTACCAAAAATGTCCAATCTCCCTATTTGGGCCTAAGAATGTATCACATGTATGTTTTTAAAGCTGAAACAAAATCTCTGCATATTGCATGGGCAAGTTTTCGTAATGAGCCTAACGTCACAATGATGTGACAGTTTGAAATAGTTCTTTAAAATTATCACCCTGATTTTCTACATGTATCGACTGTTCTCTATAGTTCACTGTATTACTTAACAACGGAACATATTTATTATGAGCACTTGTGTCTATCAGTTCCTCTGAATATCTGTTCGTTTTATCCTTTTCACTTTTATTCCTACTTCGCTGTTTATTTTGATCTTGGTATAAAGCACTATATTTGTCTTTTAAATAGTCCTCCGGTGTTCCCACACTATTGCTTCTTGGTCTTCCAACCACAATCGGTATAAACGTCCGAATATTGGAATTCTGTTTTTGCACTGGTAGCTTCACTGATGCGTTACAATTCACACGTTTTACCGTCACATTATTCAATTTCTCCTGCGACATACTGCCGTAAATTGACCGACGGTGTAGCACCGAGGAGAATTTCTGACTGTGAGATTGTGTGACAGTGTTTTGACAAGACGATGGCGGAATTTCAAGTTCTTCCGTATCCTCGATAATGACGCTGGTTGTCGGAGCGTTCAGACACGGTTTAAGGCACTCAGAGTTTTTAGTGAGATCATCAATGATGTCATCCATTTCTGGACGATCGTTGGCGTCGATTTCCAAACAAGAATATATAAAATTGCATCTGTAATGATAAAACAGAATAATTATAAGGAGCCTCCATAAAATGAGCTGCATCATGAGAAAACCAACAATATGCATATGCAAAAAATGTGGTTTCCGAACAGGTCCGACACAAACCGAGCTGTACAAGCACAGAAGATGGATAGAAGCTTGGAATTTCGAATTTAGGAAGAAGAGGAAGTGTACTATTTGTGTAGCGAAAACAAAGATGCTGATCAGGTTCGTGGTTACTGCGAAGCTGGTCTGTGCCTTTGTTTTTGCTTATGAAGATTGTTGGTTTTCTTGTGTGGCGGCTCATATATAGCCCCTTATACCACATATGTTCTTCAGTAAAATTGGGGTGTAAGGGGGTATACCGTTTTTTCTTATTTGGTTCAAAACATTGATTGTGGGTACTTGTTGGTTCTAATCTACTTTTTTTAGTAAATATAAGAAAAAAAAAAATTTCAACCAAAACTTTTTAATACTGACACTCAGAAAAAATCTGTGTCACATGACATCCCAGCAAGCACATGACGTCAAAATGAGGACGTCAGATCGATGTTGATGCGACGTCATGACGTCGCATCGACGTTGATATGACGTCATTTTGACGTCATGAGCCCACTGGGAAGGATGTGTTTTCATAATGACTTACAGATCCTCCGTACAATTCCTTGGCAGATTCAGTCGCCCACCATTCTTCACATACTCGAGAACCTGACTGTTTGAAAGACCTTGGTACGGGAAACTGCCGAATGTCACTATCTCGTAGATCAGAATTCCATAGCTCCAGATATCCGTCTTGGCGGTGAATAAACCATCAATAAGACTTTCTGGAGACATCCAACGCACTGGTAACATTCCTATGAGAAAGTATTTGATTATGATTATTTCAAACTATGTAGATCAACTATTTAATCGCATTAAACAGCCATCAGGGGTCAGTTGTTCAAAACTTTGTTAGCTTAACGTCATAGACCTCAATTTGTTAAGTAAATGCCGACTACATAAGTAATTACACTGTTATTTTTTGTTGATAAAATGTGAGAATCCTTTCCACTGCAAAAGATTCTCACATTTTTATCAACAAAAATAAAAGTGTATTTGTAATATTCATGTTTTAAATTTTAACGAATCGTTAACAACATCGTTAATTTTGAACAAATAGTTTTAACGAATCGTTAACTAACAACATCGCTAATTTTGAACAAATAACCATCAGATATTTTATTATAAACTCTAGGAGTAGAATCTAAACTCTCTGACAGTGATTTTGTCGCACCATACACATGTAACACAATTTTAAAGCTTTCACTATAAGTGTGTTTGAATCAAAGACAATTTACAGTAAAGACTATAAGAATCTTATATGGGGTTCTGTTCTAGATGGAAGTTTCCAACCCAAGGGATGACCGTGCTGAGCGGAACCGAGGCTCCGCCGAGGTTCCGCTCAGCACGGTCATCCCGAGGGTTGGAAACTTCCATCTAGAAAAGAACACCATATTAGATTCTTTTTCTTGCACAACAACCCCCCAAATCTGGTTTATTTCAAAGGTTTTGCGTAATTTTTTTGGGCGCACTTAGCCTGGGTGAGAACACCTGGGTGAGATGCAATTTTATCACCCAGGCAAAAAGTGTGGCAATTTCTGTCTGGTGTGCAAGAAAATCCTCTCTATTCTAAAGCCACCAATAAAGGAATTCTTATAGTGTGAATACTTTGCGATGGAAATGTAGTCTAAAAATAAACGTGAATGTTGACATGACCTATTTCTCATCATGTAATCTAAGCATGAATATGTATAGCATGGTATCAAGCAGCAAGGCCAAAGTATTTGCACTATACATTTTTGCAGCATTTTCATTTCGTCTCATTCTCCACAGATTTATATGAATAAATGCTACACAATTTCATTTACAGGGAATTATTGCTTATTCGGACAAATCGAGTTTCCATAAGGTTCAATGAAGGAGAATGATTATACAAATGTATTGTGCTAGGACAAAAAAATCTAAACTCAACATTTGCTGCCTCTGGGGTTGTACATCTAGGTTCAAGTGCATTACATGCCCATACAATAAATTATAAAAGAGATTTTTTTTTTTTACCTGTAGAAATTGAAAATTTCATCAGAAAAATTTAGATATTTTTAACATTTTTGCTCAAAACATAGATTGTGGGTACACATTAGAACCGCCTTGCCAAGGCTGTTCTAACAAGTACCCACAATTTATGTTTTGGAGCAAAAATAAGGAAAATAGGTATACCCCTGCATACCCTAGTTTTGCTATATAAAAGTGGGTTTCAAGGGGGTATACATACACAGACATGTTTTCCTGATGGGGAGCTGGTTAGAAAGACTAAGAGCATCTTTTCTCTCAATGTAGCCTACAATAATTGAGTCGCATCATGAGAAAACTGGATTTTAGCCTATGCGAAAACAAAGGTGCAGATCAGCTTCGCAATAACTGCTTAAATCTGAAATTTCAAGCTTCTAGCGTTCTCCTGTGAGTGTAACAGTTTGTGTCGGACCTGGTTTGAAACCAAGATTGTTGGTTTTCGCATGCAGAGGCTCAATTGTACTCTCCATACAATCTAAACCACAGATGCTCACCTTTTTTATTGAACCTATAATAGTCTGTATCACAGATTGGCCTCGTCATCCCAAAATCCCCTATCTTAACAGTTCCATTAGAGTGAACCAGACAGTTTCTACACGCCAAATCCCGGTGAACGTACTTCAGGCTGTGTATATAGCGTAGACCATAGGCAACGTCCAGCGCCATCTGTGTCAGTTTATGGGGGCTGACGTCCTCCGCTTCTTTGACGTCAGAGCCGACCAGGTTACGCCGTGATAACAGGTACGTCTTTAAATCACCTGTAGTAATGAATGTGTAAAGATTCTGTTAAGGGTTTAAAGAAACTTAAATATGAACTTCTGAAACCATGTGATCAAGTATTACACTTCAGTCTTGGTCGAACAGCGTCATTGTTTCCTGGCCCTAACCCAGCAGACATTTGATGTCAGTTGGACGGCAGATAGACATCAGACTCCGACGTCATAATCACGTTGGATTTAGGTTGATTTTGAAAGTTTGTTTCACGTCAAAAACAGACGTCATTCTGACGTCAAAAACAGACGTCGTTCTGACGTCAGAAAAACAACGTTGGTTTGATGTCTCAAATGTGACGTCATAATGACGTTGGGGTTAGGTTGATTTTGAAAGTTTGTTTGACGTCAAAAACAGACGTCAATCTGACGTGCTAAAACCGATATCGTGAATGTTTGTTCGCAGTTTATCAACATTCTGAAATCCTGAAGTGGATTCAGTAGTGCGGTGATGCACTATTTTTATTCCCTTTCACTCCTTTGATAGAGTTAGTCGGGATATACAAAATGTTTAAGATGTTAAGTCACTTTGATGTTGGTATATCTTATTCATGTCAAATTTTATTGTTATATGGTGCTAAAACAAATAAGACATTAGTGTAAATAATAAGACTATTGTGAACAATCAATAATTTAAAATGGTGAAATAAGTATTAAAATATACAAATTTCATTTTCGTCTTAATAGAAGGTTTAATAATTTAGTGAAAGACTTTATTTTGATTAACAAATAATTATTTTTTTCTAAATTAATTAAGCATGGTGATTTCCAATACCAGACCTAGATATGGCTTTTTTAAAAGTGGCAATGTTGAAATTATTATTTGAATTTGATGTTGTTACATTTGCGCAAGAAATTATGTCAGTTCAAGGGCAGCTAACTCTGTCGACATATGACGTTAGACTTACGTTTGAATCCGGCGTCATTTCGACGTCATATCAATACGTCCACTGACGTCAGGACTGGATGTCAGGTGGACGTTGGTTATTGGTTGTATGACGTCGTGACCAAAATACAACCAATATCCGACGTCAAGTTGACGTCAGATGCCTGCTGGGGACGTGTTTTTCATATATGTCGACAGAGTTAGCTGCCCTTAAACTGACATAATTTATTACACATATTATGTATTATCATATGACGTCGCTGTTTTCCAGTGGATAACGTCATGTCATAAAAATCGTATGACCACACGTGTAATAACACTTTTGCGGGAATACGTAACGTCATTGACGACGTCCGTAACAACAATGTAAATTTTCATTGAAAATATGTCCACTTCGAAGGCGATAAAATCCTATTTTAGAAGTCATATGATAAAACGAATCTTACACTCGTGGTCATTTCATATGAAGGCTCGTTTAATAAATTTCATATGAAATGACCACGAGTGTAAGATCCTCTATATAATGCACCAGTCATTTGCAACCACGGCCCCCTCGGGGCCGGGAAATAGCGGGGATATTGACTTTTCCATTTGCAAAGCCCAGGTATAAGCCCTGCACTGCGGGGACTTCTTTTCGGTAAAATCCCTGCAAAAAGCCCCTGCACTGCGGGGATTGTCCCAAAATTTCGGCCCAACTTGACCCCCCACAAACTGGGCCCCATGAACAATTTCGTTCAGTCTTGATATTCTCCTCCTATGAATCTGGTGGATGAACTCTCTCGAACAAAGTTCCAGAAACTCTATGTCCTCGAACCTGTCCACATACACAGAACAATCCAGGGTGAGATGAGTAAGGAATTCAAAATTTAGCGACCCATCCTTCACTTGAGATGATGAACAGAAATTGATCGACTCAGAATATAAAGATAGATAGCAACAGAAATTTACCTCCAAAACTGTCGAAGCCTTCCATTTAAAAGGAAATTTTATATCAAAGTCTCGAATCTCGCTATACTTCAAAACACGGCCAAAATTCAGATAAAACACGGTACTGTAGAACGGTAAACCCTGGTCAAAACGCCCCGCTATTTCCCCCGCTGTTTTGGCGGGAATCAAAAGCCCGGCCTTACCACGGCACTGCCGGGACACCTCGAAGGTAAAATCCTGGTACTTTAGCCCCGCTATGCCCCCGCTATCCCTGGCCCCATAGGGGCCGTGGTTGCAAATGACTAGTGCATAATATCAAATTCAAATAATAACAGGGTTCCCACAAATCATAAAAAGTAAAATTCCCTGACTTTTCACTGACTTTTCAATGACCAAATTCCAAAATTCCCTGACCAAAATAAGCGGCATTTTTCCACTATTTCTGAAGTTCATCGGTACTAAAATTCCAAAAAAAGGTGAGAAATAGCCCCGTAAATACACATTAGGTAAGAATCCTTATCTAGAGCACTCAATAATGCCACTGATATGGCTTCATGAATAGCATAGCTCACCTAAAAGTTGGAAATCATTAGAATTTATTGATTTAGAACTGTAATTATCATCACTGAAAAATATGGTCTGACTTTTGATTCTAAAATTCCCTGACTTTTCCCTGACTTTTGGCAAAATTTCAAATTTCCCTGACCAAAAACAAAATTCCCTGACTTTTCCCTGACCTTGAACTTTTTTTATTTTTCCCTGACTTTTCCCTGACCGTGGGAACCCTGAATAATTTCAACCTTGCCACTTAAAAGTCATATCTGAGTCTCGTATGGGAAATCCAATATTTTGCCCTCATGCTTAATTAATGTAGAAAAAATGATAATCAAAATAAAGTCTTTCACTAAATTATCAAACTTTCAATTAAGATGAAAATAAAATTTGTATATTTTAATATTTATTTCACCATTGTTCAGAATAATCTTATTTCTCACACTAATGTCTTATTGGTTTTAGCACCATAAAGCAATAAAATTTTGCTTAAATAAGATGTACCAACATCAGGCTGAATTAATATCTTGAACATTTTGTATGTTCCGAAAAACTCTTATCAAAGGAGTGAAAGGGACTATCAAAAGTGCATCACTGCTCTTCTGAATCCACTGTTATTCAAAAATGCGAAAAATATACACCTTAAACTATTTATATGACATGAATTCAAACGTCGTTTTTAGGACGTCAGATTGACGTCAGCTTTCAGACGTTAAACCGACGTTGGCTTTAGCACGTCAGATTGACGTCTAGTTTTGACAACAAACAAACTTTCAAAATCAACCTACTCCAACGTTATTATGACGTTGGAGTCTGACGTCAATCTGACGTCCAACGGACGTCAAATGTCTGCTGGAAGTAACATAGAAAAAAAAAGAAAGGAAGAAAGCAAAAGAAACACACGAAACGAATGATCTGATTTTTACCCAAAGTGAAGTTTCATTAATTTGCACACCACACATGGTCAGAAGTATGAACTAGAAATGTGTGTTTGGAAAACACTATGCCCCCAACTGTATGCTTGTCCCTAAACTGGCAGTTTGTATGATTCATTTATTTCATTCGAATGCAGTCAAATTCAATTTCCTGAAGAAGCTGTTCGGTTGCGTCTGTTTTGACCTCGATCCAGAAACAGAATGTAAGCTTTTTTGCAGGCGAGTTAGAAATGAAGTAAAAATCTAAAAATGGAGTAATGTTGTCAAAATTTGACAGAGAGTCCTAAAACGTTAATCAGGTGATCTTCTTCTCAGCCCCAACCAGCATACCAAATATGAAGGCTCTAGCTAGCTAGCTAGCTCAAATACGTTTTGAGATATTTTTGTAAAAAATTAACGGAAAGTTCTCAAAAGTTAATCAGGTCATCTACTCCTCAGCCCCAACAAGTGTACCAAATATGAAGGCTCTAGCTTAAATATTTTTTGAGATATCTTGCACACAAGATTTTCAAATTTTGTTTTCAAAGGGACATAACTCAGAAAAGGGGCATAACTCAGACATGAAAAAAATACGGGTCAACTATTTTATCATGAGGAATGTGTATATGAAATTTCAAAACCCTAGCATTCACCATTCAAAAGTTTCAAATTTCACCGAAAAGTGGAAAAATCAATCAAAATTTCAAAATTCCGTATTTTTGTAAAACATTGACGGAAAGTTCTCAAAAGTTGATCAGGTCATCTACTCCTCAGCCCCAACAAGTGTACCAAATATGAAGGCTCTAGCTTAAATACTTTTTGAGTTATCTTGCACACAAGATTTTCAAATTTTGTTTTCAAAGGGACATAACTCAGAAAAGGGGCGTAACTCGGACATGAAAAAAAATACGGGTCAACTATTTTTTATGAGGAATGTGCATATGAAATTTCAAAACCCTAGCATTCACCATTCAAAAGTTAACACACACACACACAGACACACAGACAAGCCGAAAGCAATATGCCCTTCCAACTTTTTCAAAGTTGGGTGCATAAAAACACAAGGTCTAAATCACGTCTTGATTACGACGTCTAACTGACGAACTAGTTTGACGTCAAAACAACGTCCAATCCAGACGTCCAAAAGACGTCAGGAAATGACGTCTGATAGACGTTGGAAATTGGCTATATGACGTCGCGACCAAAATATAACCAATATCTGACGTCAAACAGACGTCAGGTGCCTGCTGGGAAGGTTATAAAACATTTTTCATGCTCAGCTCAACTGAAATTAAAATTTATCCTGCTGATAAATGTTAAAATGCCAACAATTATGATAAATGTTGAAATGCCAACAATTGTTGGCACTTTAATGCCAACAATTGTTGGCATTTTAACATTTATAAGCACGATAAATTACAGGCTTCAGAGTTCTAAACCTTCAATATCAATATATTTGGACTATTTCGGTATTTATGAGCAGTTTCAATTTCATGCTCCACTGATTTGAACATGAAAAAAGTTTTATAAGCTCGATGAGTTTGTGTCTTGCTCCAATAAACAATGTAGCACCACAGGTGTTTGTACCTTGGATCTGGAGTTCAGCGCTCTAACGAACTGCCCCTGCATTTCCCATGATGAAAACTCTTAAAAGTCTAATAGTATTTTAACTAAGAGCCATATTTTAGAATTTGATGCTTACATATATTTAAGCATAAGCACTTGTAGCAATATTACATTGGCATGGTTATAGAGTAACATGTTAAATCACAGGTGCTTGAAGCTAAATACAGGACCCAAAAATCGTCTTAGGTCAATTTATAAAATGACATACAGTTCAACCTCATTATAATGCGTCTCATTATAGTGCGGTTTTCAATATAACACGGTCATGTCATGGCTCCCAAATTAATTATTTTGCTATATGCCTATTGTAAATAACCTCATTATAACACGGTTCACCTATAACACGGTCTGTTTCCATGGACCCCAAAGATAGCGTTATAATGAGGTTGACCTGTATCCCATGATTATAATATGATATAATTCATCAAGGGCCTGTGGTTAAATGTGGTACTTATACTAACCATGAAGCAGAAACTCCATAATACATTTTACTGGCTCCTCTCTCGTACACACGCCCAGCAACTGTACAATATACTGGTGGCTAAACCGCTTCATCAACTCAGCTTCACTCAGAAAATCAACCTAAAATGTTTTGCATTTTCCCAGTTAAGTACTGTTCTTGTATTTTGTTTTACAAAATCTACTGAAAGTCCACTTTTGCAGAGTGAGATATGTATATTACTTGTAGTTAACAACTTAAAGTAAGCTCTGCCCGAATTCATGTATACGAGGGGGGTTCAAAAAGTTCGAGGAAAAGTGCTGCCAAATTTGTAATTGTCTTCGGAAATTTACCTTCTCTGTGCATTTTGTAAATTAACATATAGTTAACATATGCACAAAATTTGAATAAAATCGGATGAAAATTAGGCATTAAATCACGTGCGTTTCTAAGGTAACAACAGTAAAACCGGCCCAACGTCACAACAACGTCATGCTACACGCATTCATGCCGCTGTTGGCTAGCTCTTAAGCATTTTCGGAATCAACCTTGCATACGGGCGTCTAATTGTCAGTTCTGTGTGTGTAATGCGGTAAATGTGCCGAAGCTACAATTCAATATGTTGTGTATTTCACGAATTCTACTCTTTTCTATCACGACGATCATTTTCGACAGTATGACGTATTTGACGTTACGCTGCGCGAGTCGGCATGGACGCTTTTCTGGTCGTGTAGAACTCATGCTTACTACTTGTTGATTGCCGTTTTCTTAATTTTCTTGTTGCCATATGCGCTTTCTGCTCTTAGCAGTGTTTCTTTCATTTATAGTCCTTTCCAAACACACAATTTATCGAATAACGTTGTTCCCTTCGCATTTTAGGCATACCCACCAAACAATATGGGCGCTTAACGCCCAAATGACGTCACACACTTATATGACGCAACGGGCTCATCGCAAACATATTGAACTTTGCTCATACAAAGTTTGGTGAAAAAAGCACGGTTAATTATCAAATGCAACCTCATCATTAAACATCGACTTTTTGCAAAAATGAACAAAAGTGGGCCGGTAATCGTGATGTACGGTTTCCATAGCAACCACTGTTAACATTGTGTTCATGTCAGAGCAGCAAAATTTGCTGTATACGTACAAATTATGTTGGTCTATATAACTGTATTAGTTTAATTCAGCTGATTTACAAAATAAGAATATGACGGCTCTTTTCCGCGATCTTTTTGAAACCCCCTCGTAAATAGTTGAAAATCTCACAAATGACCATTATCTATAGACGGATTATAGCTATAAACAGCCAAGATAAATACTAAACATTCATTTATGGAACATTCAAATTTTTCAATTGGGGTGGTATATTATTGGATATACGGTCGAAAACTTTGTTTACGGTGATGATTCATTGTTATCCCCATTCTAATGTAATGAAAATTATTGTTTTTCAATAAATGTGCGCGTCACAAGCAACATATACCGGTAACCATGTTGTTAAACAATCACAAGCAACATTGCTCATTACTTGGGGTTTCCGACCGTATACCGCAGAATATGCCGTCGCAAATTTTTGACATTATCCAATCAGACGTTGCATTACATTCACAAGTGCATCAAAATTGAGTGTTACTTTGTCAAAACAACTCTTTTCTTGCATGAACAGTCTATGATCCTCACCTTTTCCTGCACTGTAGAGCCAACTTTCAGAGTCTTCACTGCGACAGCCACCCACCCCTCATCATCCAGCTGTGCCTCACCCCCAAACACTGTCCCAAACGCGCCCTCGCCCAACTTTCTGTTGAGCACTAATTTTTCCCTAGGGACCTCCCATTCGTCCAAAGAGAAGCACTGGGAGAAATCATTAGTCAGGAGTCCTAGTTCTCTCATTCTTTGGTGAGTGGCCTTTACCTTTCGATCATATCTGCAATACAAAGGATCCCTAAATTCGGTATTATGGAGACAATCAAATAAGTTTCACCTCATTTTTTCAGTTCCCTTTACAGTTAATATATGAGCTACATCATGAGAAAACAAACATTTTGAATGTGTGGAAACAAAGGTGCAGATCAGCTTTGCAGTTAAGAAATTTGAAGCTGCTCAGCGCCTTTGTTTTTGGTCCATGGACAGTATAATTCCTCTACCTTTTAAATCTAAAATTTCCAGCCTCTAGTCATCTTCTGGGCTTGTACAGCTTGGTTTGTGTCGGACCTGTTTGGAATATCTCAATTTTGGTTTTGTCATGACACAGCTCAAAAGCTCACCTCTTTTCCCTGCGATTAATATAGATGTAAATTGTACAACTTTTCAACTCCAGGACCTTTTCACTAAAATGAATTACGTTTGATTATCAATTTATGAGAAAACTGGATTTTTGCCTACGCGAAAACAAAGGTGCAGATCAGCTGCACGGACAGTACAATCTACCCTCTTCTTAAAACCGCAATTTGAAGCATCTAGCCATCTTCTGTAGCTGCACAGACAGGTTTGTGTCAGACATGGTCAGAAACCCAGAAGACCGGTTTTCTTTCGTCCTGGCTCAAATTTACCTGTATTTTATAAAGATGAGAATTGCCCCAAGCACAATTACGAGACAAATCAAGGCTATAACATTGGCTATCACGATTGCTATTTCACAGGATACGTTAAATGTTCTCCTTAAACCTTCCAGGAAACATTCCTCTTGATCTGCAAATAAAAGAAAGATATTTTATTATATTACATGTATGTTGCTGTTTTCAAGTTGATAACATTGTATGACCAGAGGACAAATGGTCCTGTAAATGCTCACCTGAGATCTGGGATAAGCAACCTTAGCTGACCTTGCAACAAAATAGGTCAAGGTCATCTGAGGGTCATGATTATACAAACTTTGTAGAGCTCCATTCATTGATGCTTCAAGCAAAGTTTCAAGATCTTCCAGATCTGAAGAATAAGATTTACGGTGCAGTCCGGTAACATTGCGCACCTAAGGTATTTCATGCCAGGTCTGACGTCAAACATAAACACTGACGAACATCACTTACCATTAGACATTTTATTGATTCAATTATTAAAATATCATGACATGAAATGTTAGCAAATTCTATCAGCTTTAGAAATATTGTGGCTTAAGCATATGCACCCCCGTGAAAAAAATGGAGGCAATTTGTCCCCTAACATTGCGCACTGCTAAATCAAATGTATATTTTATAGCAACCTGCGATATATCCACAGCAGTTGTATTTCTGTCAATACATATGACACCCATGTGACAAATACATGGTGTGTATGGTGGCACAAAAATGTCACCACTCAGTATTTCAAAATTAAACAAAATCACATAATTGTGCTAAATTATTCAATCAGATAGGAAGGAAAATCATTTTTGTCTTTAAATTAATCTTGTAAACCCTTGTTGGTGTAATATTTGAGAAAATTGCACTGGTAGTCAAATATTGTTTGAAATCTGGTTGACATGCCATATGCGCAATGTTGCGGGACGCGCAATGTTAGGGGACTCGACTGTATGGTTTTTGCTATTTATAGCCATGGTGGCCATCTTGGTCATGTGACCTTGACCATTTATATTAACTTTCATTCCCCTTTCCTAACGATGCTCCACATAAAGTTTGGCTTTGATTGGCCAAGTGGTTTCAGAGAAGATGTTTGAATATTATGGCTATAAACATGTATATAGCCCTGAGGCAGGGCCAGACAACCTCCTGAAGACATTTTTTTTTCATAAACATAAATCTTCTGTCCATTTGTATACCTCCAGCAAGTTTCCCCCCATTTAATTACATTTTACTAATTTTCCCCATTCAAATGCATGGGCAACCTATGTTGGCCTTGCCATAGAATAGGTCAAGGTCATCCCAAGGTCATATATAAACTTTGTAAAAATCCTCTTCCTGATGCTTCATGAGTGGAGAAGAAAATATTTAAAGGTTTTTGCCAGTTATTGCCATGGCAGCCATCTTGGTCATGTGAACTTGACCATTTATATAAACTTTCATTATGACATTTGGCTTCGATTGGCCAAACGGTTTCAAAGAAGAAGATCTTTGAATATTATGGTAATATACATGTATATTGCCCCTGGGTGGGGGCAGACTTGCTCTTGGGGTCCATTTTTTTTTCAAAATCATAAATCGTCTGTCCATTTGCCCATTTCCATAAAGTTTTTCCCTTCACATGACATTTTGACAATTTTCCCCATATGCAACCTATGTAAAATAGGTCAAGGTCATCCCAGGGTCATGATTTATATAAACTTTGTAGAGCTCATCCCCCTGATGCTTCATGACAAGTTTCAAAATCATAGGCCTTCTGGTTCTGGAGAAGAAGATTTTTAAAGTTTTTTTTTGCTATTTATAGCCATGGTGGACATCTTAGTCATGTGACCTTGACCATTTATTTAAACTTTTTTTCCTGCATCCCAAGGATACTACATATAAAATTTGGCTTTGATTGGTTAAGTGGTTACTGAGAAAATTAAGTTTTACATTTAATTTGTAATTGACCTTTGGCCAAGGTCAAGAATGGCATTGACCTTTTATACTCACAACACTTCATAAGCTCAACATGTTGTCTGTATCTACCAATTTTCAGGTCAAAGGCTACAAATCTTCCTGAAAAAAATTCAATGTTTTCACTTTTTCCATTGAAAAACCTATGTAACCAAAATTGAGCTTGCTGTAAAACAGGTCAAGGTCAACCAAAAGTCAAGGTTTATATAAACTATGATGGGCCAGAGTCCCCAATGCTACATGCCAAGTTTTGTTGAAATCGGTCCACCGGTTCCAGAGAAGAAGATTTTTTAAAGGTTTATACCATATATGGGCATGGCGGCCATCTTGGTCATGTGACCTGGACCACAAATATAAATTTTCGTTCACCCTTCCTAAGGATGCTCCAAATGAAGTTTGGCTTTGGTTGGTCAAGTGGTTTCAGAAGAGAATATCTTTGAAATTCTGGATGCTGACAACGGGTGGAGAATGGCCATCCCATAAGCTCACCGGCTCAGGTGAGCTAATAAAAAGTGTTATGACCACACATTAACACTTTTTTGGGAACATTAACATCATTAATGACTGTTACAGATGAAATTAGAGGCTGCTTAAAGCAAAAATTGAGTCAGAAACTAGTGGCCTCTGGCCACATAAGACAGGTGCTTGCTTAATAGAGGTTCATTTACATGTAAAATCAATTGGGGGGAAACGAAAGTACATGTACTTGCTTAAGACCATTGCTTGCTTAATACAGGGCTTGCTGATGACAGGTTGGACTGTACCTATTTTCTTACTTTTGATCCCAAACATAGATTAAGGGTACTCGTCAGAACCTCCTGGTAATCAATGTTTTGAGCAAACATATATGGGCCACAACGTGAGAAAATGTACCTTCGGACAATTATTTGAGTATTGGACAAACAAAGTTACGCTGAATGTATGATGTTTCTAAAGTCTGTTACTCTTTATTTGACCAGATTATTTCATTTATTTTGTGAGTTATGGCCAATTTACTATATGAACCCTACAGACGTCATTGTCCTGACAAATGACGTCAAAGTTGCGTAATGCATTTCTGCATGTTAGCAGAGCTTACAAAACTCGATGTATTTGCTTAAAACTGTTTAAGCACTGGTCAGAACCTATTGCAAAGATAGAAACATACCAACCTTACAGGCAATCTGGCGTAATTATTTTGTCTATTTTTTTGATGATGCAGTTGCTATGGTTACCGTTTAACGATACATATAGGAAAATTATGTGTATTATGGGCTAAAACAAGGGCAGATAACTCAAAATATTGACAATAAATATGTTTTAAAACTCATTCATTTGGTAGCCCAGTGTTCAAAGATTACAAATACAGTGTTATTTCTATCACGCATATTACATAATTTTTTCGCTTTTTGCTGCTTTCTACTAGTAATGTCAGAATGTCCGAAGGTACATTTTGTCGCGTTGAGGTTCATATAAGATATTAAATTATTACCAATGAAATTTTCATTTTTACAGCTGAAAAAATTGCTGTGTATTGCATGGCCAAGTTTTCATAAAGATACAACCTACCTGGATTCCCATCAGTTGGTTTAATCCCTCCTGGGGTCAGCCATCTTAACTTAGACTGGTATATGTCTAATTTCCCTCTTTTCTGGTCCAGTCCAGGCACATAACGACCGACCAGTCTGGTCTCATTAGAGAAGTACTGTACCACACTGATAGTACCAGGTCTATCACCACCATTAAAGTGTATATGACCGGAGACCCCTTGGAAATCAGTCTTCACAATTTCCTCAACGAATGCACTGGAAATAATTCATAACAAACATTTAAATCACCAAAAACAATTATTAAAGTGAACAGATACATCATTTTAATCAAATTACTTGTAGTTGCATGTTGTTCAAATTTACAATATTATTCAGGTTTCTAATCTTTGTAATATGTAATATGCAAGTAATTTTGTTTGTCCGAGTCATGGCTGAACAATTATGAGCAAATGGAGCCATCACTTTCTGGTTACTTGAAAGTAAAGCATCTAGCTCCACTCATATTAGCCTGGCTTCCTATTTGTTGAATATAGGTAAACAATTTAGCTCCAGATGTGACGTGTGGCGTATCTGTTTGCTTAGAGAAAAAATTCCATCGAAAATTTTAAAATCACGCCTAATACTCATATCAACCAGAGGACCAATGGTCCTGTAAACGCTCACCTGAGATCTGCTGCATATACCAATAAACACGTTTGAATATTATGGTATTTAACTCCAGTGCAGGTGCAGAAGAAGCCCTTGGGCCATTTTCTTTTTTCAGAATCTTCAATATTCTGTCCATTTGCCAATTTCCTGCTGGCTTTTCCCTTCAAATGACATTTTAACAGTTTTCCCAATTCAAATGCATAGGCAACCCATGTTGACCTTGCCATAAACTTGGTCAAGGTCATCACAGGGTCATGATTTACATATACATTGGAGTACTTTAACCATCTATGCTTCACGCCATGTTTCCTTGAAATCAGTCTATTGGTTTCAGAGAATAAGATTTTTGATGGGTTTTTACCATATATGGGCATGGCGGCCATCTTTGTTATGTGACCTAGATTATTTATATACACATTGATTCCTCCATTCTATAGATGCTTCACATAAAATTTGGCTTTGATTGGCCAAGCGGTTTCAGAGGAGAAGACGTTTGAATATTATGGAAATATACATGTATATTGCCGCGGGGTGGGGGCACATGAGCCCCTGGGGTCCAATTTTTTTCAGAATCATTAATATTCAGTCCTACTTCCCATTTCCTGCAAGACTTTCACTTTAAATTACATTTTAAGGACATACTGGCCTCCCACTAAAATATTGATGGTAGTCATCTTTGAAAGGCATGTAGCCTACCTTAGGAACATGTTACAAGCATAATCTGCATACCACCTGAAAGAAGAGAAAATGTTCTTTCCACTGATATATGTATGTGTTGAGAACAATTTATAGCCTTTTGCTGACACAATGACACAGTTTTAATTGTCTTTTTGCAGTTTATTTGCATCTTCTTTTTAAGTTTTTGAGTTAGAGGTCCTTTTTTTCTATGGCAGCCATCAGTTGATAGAGATCTACAATAATGTATCAGGGATTTTCGAAATAATGCCTCAAAGCAGAATTACAGCACATTTTGTCATGCAGTTCATAATTAATTGGTCACCCCTAACAAAATCCTTGATAAGAACCATTCAAAATTTAGCAAATCTGTGATACATTTATCTTTGTCATACTTCAAACCACCCACCCACCAAAAATTATTTAGATCCTTCCATAAATAAAGGAGTTATACCACTTTGAAACTGAAGCTCTTTTGAAAATCTAATTGTCAGATAGACCTTAAAACTGTTTGATGATACAAAATGTCTATAATCCTCTTGAATAGGTAGATTTTAGAGCATGGCATCTACACACATCCAATCAGCACTCTGGGAGACTTTGCTACACACCTTTTGGGCTGGTCTGCTTTATCAAAATATGCCAAAATTATGAAAATATTGTTTATTTTAACCAATAGCCTGATCTCCAGTCTTGAATACATTTCACGGTCATTAGTTAATGACCTGCCCTAAGTAGTGGAACATTCTCCTGGAAATCTTCAAAAGGGAGGCATAATCTGCTATCACTTAATGATGGATGTTGGAAATCAACTGTTACAGGAAATGAATGGATTGGGGTCAAGTTTATTGCCTTTTACTGTCTTCAGTACTTCTGATGTTGGCCTTGTCTCGGGAAAACCTATGCACATCCAAACCAGGGAGGATGCAAACCATGACTTAGAATTACATAGTTTACATACACTATTTACATTGAAATTTAAAATTCATCAACTACATGCAGTAAGATTATACTAGATATGCAACTTAAAAGAAGAGAAAAAAGAAACGAAAAAGTTCTGCTCAAGCTTGTGCAACCACTTTGAGCATAAGATAAGCTAAGATAATACATGTACATGGAAGAATGATAAAATTCTGTTGAAATTAATTCCATTAATTTTCCAAATAGACGGAATGTTAAAGATACCTACTAGTGTTCCATTTAATGAAATATATTTGCAACTATTATCTTATGACATATGCAGGTACAACAGAAAATAATTAGTAGAGTCTGTGAAACAGACTGTACAAAACAGACAAACAAGAAAGGTTTTCTGATCAATATAAGAAGAGTGAACATGCAGAAAGAAGCATATGACATTCATTGTCAGTTTTCAAACTCAAAAAGTGCCTTTACGGATCATCATTGAGCCGCACCAAGAGAAAACCAATCTTCGGGGTTTCCGAGCAGGCACGTCACAAACTGGCCTGTACAGCTACAGAACATGGCTAGAAGCTTGATGCCTCAGATTTAGGAAGAAGATGAATTGTACTATCCGTGTAGTGCAAACAAAGACGCTGAACAGCTGTGCAGTTACTGCATAGATGATCTGCGCTTTTGTATTCGCATAGGCAAACATTCGGTTTTCTCATGACATGGCTCATATAATATCATGAGAGTTGTATTTTGCCTTATCTTCTGTCCCCTTTATATCAAGAACAATGCCCCACTGTGAGAAAACCAGCTTCTGGGCTATTCAGCAGATACACAAACTAGCCCGTTTCGATTTATAGGGTTGCCGCAGAAACACAGCTAACCTTTGACTCGTTTTTTTTTTTTTGTCTTGTGCAAGAACTAAAACAGGCTTTCTCAAGGAAGACAGTTCTTGTCTGTCTTAGTTGATTAATACTGGCCCTTCAGCTACCTGGTACAGAAAAATCTTTATAGCCCGTGAAATCAATTGGCCATTGGCAATCAGGGGTAAATTGATAGAACAAACTTTATCCACAGTTTACAGTTACTTTGGAAATTTTATAAAATTCTAGCATTTCTGATAAAGATATGATTTTCATTTTTGCACATGATGTAGAATATACTTAATGCCTTTAACAACTCGCAGTTTTGAAAAATGAGCAAAAAATAGTGTTATTGACGTCTGTATGTCCTTAAAAGTTTTCCACATTCAAATGCATTGGCGACCTATGTTGACCTTGCCGTAAAATAGGTCAAGGTCATCACAGGGTCATGATTTTTATACACATTGTAGTGCTTGAGCCATCGATGCTTCATGCCAAGTTTTGTTGAAATCGATCCACCGGATCTGGAGAAGAAGATTTTTGAAGGGTTTTTACCATATATGGGCATGGCGGCCATCTTGTTCATGTGACCTGGATTTTTTATATACATACATGTATTTGTAACCCCTTCCTATTGATGCTTCACATAAAATTTGGCTTTGATTGGCCAAGTGGTTTCAGAGGAGAAGACGTTTGAATATTATGGAGATATACATGTACACTTCAACCTCATTATAATGCGCCTCATTATAATGCGGTTTTCAATATAACACGGCCTTGCCATGGCTCCCAAATTTATTATTTTACTGTATGTCTATAGAAAGTAACCTCATTATAACACGGTTCACTTCTAACACGGTCTGTTTCTATGGACCCCAAAGATAGCGTTATAATGAGGTTGGCCTGTATATTGCCCCGGGGTGGGGGCACATGAGCCCCTGGGGTCCAATTTTTTTCAGAATCATTTATATTCAGTCCTACTGCCCATTTCCTGCAAGACTTTCACTTCAAATGACATTTTAAAAGTTTTCCCCATTCAAATGCATTGGCGACCTATGTTGACCTTGCTGTAAAATAGGTCAAGGTCATCACAGGGTTATGATTTATATATACATTGTAGTGCTTGAGCCATTAATGCTTCATGCCAAATTTCATTGAAATCGGTCCATCGGTTCTGGAGAAGAAGATTTTTGAAGGGTTTTTACCATCTATGGGCATGGCGGCCATCTTGGTCATGTGACCTGGATTTCTTATATACACATTGGTTCCCCCTTCCTATTGATGCTTCATATAAAATTTGGCTTTGATTGGCCAAGCGGTTTCAGAGGAGAAGATCTTTGAAATTGTGGACGGACGGACGGACGCCGGACGGACGCCGGATCATGGCCATCCTATAAGCTCACCTTGTGAGCCTAACGGCTCATCCAAATGATAACGATGGGAAAGTGAACCGGTATTCGTCAGGAAGGGGTTAAAGACAAGATGGCAGTGGTAGACTGGTAGGTTTGTAGTTCGGATGTCTGTCAGGGTCTGGTACTTCACCACTGAATCACCATGCTCTTCCATATAATTATTGCTCTATGTGGTGCATACATAAAGCAAATATCAAGTATGAGTAAATTATATACCTCATCTGCCTAGTCTTAGTTATTTCACAATGCTTACAGGAGACCTTGCATTTTTTAAAACCCATCCCCTATCCCCATCAATATTTTTTGTTTATAATCCAAAGGTAGCCTTGTATTATCTAAAGATGAAAAATGTGGCAACCTACTCAGTGTTCTCTTTAGAGTGGAAGTTCTGCAGTATTCCTGGCTTTCTCTTCAGAACTCTGTCCAGAGCACTGGCATATACCCACACTGCATCATACACATAGGAAGCAAACGGTGACCCATCAAAATCCTATATAAAACAAGAGCAAGATCTTAATAGGAGAAGCTGCTATCATAGTTTTATCTTCAAAAGAGATATATTTATTATTTTTTTCAGGGTTTTAGAGTTAGGTACTTGATTTATGACCAAAATTACATTTTGAATATGATATAACAGTTTCAGCATAAGTTCTGTCAAATTGCCCTAATCCTAGGCTTATAAGAATTCTCAGTATTGCATTAGATATAAACTTTTGCACAATTTTCTCATCAATTTTTCAAGGTAAAATATGAGCCTTACGCACAAGAAAACCAACAATCTTGGTTCCCGACCTGGTTTAAGGGGGTATACATTTCATGGATGTTTTCCTGGACCCAGTTGTTCAAAGCATCGTTAGCTTAACGATATCGTTAAGACATAAATTTGTTAAGCAAATATCAGCAAAAGTAACAAATACACTGTTATTTTTTTGTTGAAAAAATGTGAGAATCCTTTGCAGTGCAAAGGATTCTCTCATTTTTTCAACAAAAAATAACAGTGTATTTGTAATATTAATGTTTGAAATTTTAACGAAACGTTAACTAACGACGTCGTTAGTTTTGAACAACTGGGTCCTGATGAGTTGCATCATGTAATGAGACTTACTGCTTTTCCAACTCGTCTTGCATACATTCTCTTGTATTCCCCAATCGTAATACCCCCGATCACTTTAGTATCATCAGGGTCAGAGAATGTTTTCTGCAGGATAAAATGGCCGTCAATAGCATACTCCATGTTCTGTGAGGTGCAGGGTACCGACTCCTGGGGTCGACTGTCACCGTGGCTTGGCGGGCTGTTGTAGTAGTCCACGTCCCACCAGTCATCAGCGTACCATGCCGGGAGGAACCAGACGTAGCCTTCTTTGGCTGTCATACGCTGAAACATAGGAGGTAGATGAAACTCAAGCATGCTCTATATTTAAGGAGGATAATGTATTTTGCATAAATGCCAATTTTCCATATGGCCCTCCAGTGAATACAGATATTGATCATATCAAAGATAAGTCATGCTAAATTTTTTGAGAGAAGAGAAGCCAGTGCTTGCCTTATAATGCTGAGCACCAAGCAAGGTAACCACTTGTACCATTTTTAACGTCTTTGGTACGACACAGCCTGGGATTGAACCCACGACCTCCAGCTCCCGAAGCAGATGCTCTAGTCATTACGCTAATAAGACCAGCTAAATAATGTATTTAAAGGTTCTGAAATATCATATCAGCTCAACAGTTTTCTGGTAAGAGCAACAAAGAGTCAACCAAGATACCTTTTTCGAAGACAGAATGACAGAGATTTCAAAAAAGTTTGTTACTTTACAATGTCATCCACTTTTTATATCAGAAAATATGATGAAGTTGGGAAAGGAATGAATTTTGATTTTGTCAATTTCTAAACATTGTATCAGTTTTTAACCCCATTTGGGCATGTGTCTTTTATTTAGACAACCCTTGTGTAAATTTTTGAAATTGCAGTATATTTATCTGGCTATCGTCGCCAGTTTATAAAGGGTTACTGATGAGGGTTCAGTATCTGAAATTGCGCAATATGGCCCATACTACTTCCCTTTGAACCTTTTTTAATACTGCTTTCAAAGGATCAAACTTTTATATTTTATATTCAATTTGTGCTCTATCAAATTGTATTAAAATGAGTCTTCGCATGAGAAAACAATCAATTTGGGTTTCTGACCAGGTCCTACACAAACCGGCCTGTACTGTCACACAAATAGGCTAGAACTTTGAAATTTCGGATTTAAGAAGAAGAGGGATTGTACTATCTGTGAAGCGAAAACAAAGGCGCTGATCAGCTGTGCAGTTACTGCACAGCTGATCTGCGTCTTTGTTTTCACATATACAGATTGTTGTTTTTCCAATGCAGCGGCTCAAATGAATAGTAAATTTTATCTACTCCACCTGTCTCCAAGCCTCACACATGACAGCTCTGGCAGCAAACACGAAGAAGTCAGCTATGATGACCCTCACATTCTGGGCTCTCAGGTCGGCAAAGATCTGAAACGTTGCAAAAACATTATGCCTATAGATGCAAAACTGTAAATTCGGAAATTTTCGGGCGACTTTTATTTCGCGAATTTTCTATTTCTGCATTATTAGCGAGTTCTTGAATTCGTGAGTGAGTGACCATGTATTCTATAAAGCTTATA
The DNA here is from genome assembly GCA_964017185.1 of Rugalucina vietnamica. Classification (NCBI taxonomy): domain Eukaryota; kingdom Metazoa; phylum Mollusca; class Bivalvia; order Lucinida; family Lucinidae; genus Rugalucina; species Rugalucina vietnamica. Next base: position 15,955,116 of record OZ024877.1, read on the forward strand.
GTGACTCTTTATAAGCCAGAAAGTTAGAATTCGCGAGGCAACCTCTACAGTATATGGTAAAATTTAAAGCAACAGTATAAAACTGTCAAACAAATTTTAGTACAAAAATTTTGACATTTTAATTTTTGCTCAAAACATGGATTGTTGGTGCATGTTAGTAACTTTGTCAAGATGGTTCTAACGAGTTGTTTGTTTTGAGGTTTAACCTCCTAGTCAACAATTTTTCAGTCATGTCAAGACGGAGCCACTGCTTCCTGGGTATTAGCCAGTACTCTGTGGAGTAAATGTGTCTTGCTGAAGGACACAAGACGATGCCGCCAGTGGGGATTGCACCCAAGACCTCTTGATTCGGGAGTCTGATGCTCTACCACTATGCCTCCACATTCCCCAGACAGTTTTTGAAGTAGTCAATGATGATGGTAATTGATGAAACAAAGAAAATCAAACTACCTGTGACACATCAAGCGTGTCTGTGTTTCGTACAATGTTGCGTTTCACTACGACAGATATCCCCGACTGCTGTAAATGGTCCTGAAGTAAGAGATGGTACTCCGGGAACTCCTGGCCACTCTCCGCTATAGCTCCAATCTGTTTCCAATCCATAGCCTTGAAGAACTGCTCATACACATACCTATCATGTATAAGAACAATTCAAAGGCTCAATGGAAGCCTCTGTGGTGCAGTGGTTATGTCACTCGCCTTGTAATCCAGGGGTCGCAGGTACGATCCCGGGCTTCTCCAGTCCGTCGGATGGGACTATAAACCGAGGTCCTGTCTCCATATGACCTTAGCTGTTGGTGGGACGTTAAACCCCAATCAACCAAACAAAGACTCAATACAATTATTTTCTCATGTTTTACAACATTTTCAAAGGAATGCAGTATATCTGCTAAAATTTCTGACGGTTGGGTCCAAACTATCTGGAAGGGTGATGGTCTGTCATCCAAGGTTCGTGATTTTCCTCAAGTTTTCCAGTTTCCTTCAATATGTTTGGGCAACCATCTGCATATTGAAGAGTGTATTATTCTCTTAAAGACACTAAATACAAGTCCTCACCTGTGATGATCGACCTGTGGTATAGTTCTGTAGAAGTAGGGATATTTCTGTCTGTCTGACAATGAGGAGGCCTCAGCCCCGTAGCTCACGACAAGCATGTTGAAATGTCTTGATAGTGCAGCGATTGGTTCAGCTTCATCAGAACATCCTGGACCTAATGGTGAAAAGAGAATGGTAAGCTCACCTCACTGTTTAAACATTTCTGGACAGATAGTCTAGGAAAGATTGGACATGTTCTAGGGGAGTGTTTGGAAACACTGCCCTAAGGCAAAAGGCAGTTTTTGGCAGCCCCTGTGGCAAAATGGTTAATAGTGCTGATATTTCACTTGATCATTTGATCATCCCAACGCTGTGTCTGCTTTGGGTTCGAGCCCCACGCAGGGCACGTGTGAGACATGCCTAGTTCTGCTTGTGGGTGTGCCAGGTGTTTTTTCTCGGGGATCTCCCATTTACGCCCCACCTACTGACTGGTCCGTAATATGAACTGAAACAAGTAGCCCAGGGGCAACGATCGCTCACCTGAGAGTCAACAAGTACAGTCACTGGACAAAGTAATTGGGGTTTTTACCGTATATGGGTATGGTGGCCATCTTGGTCATGTGACCTTGAAACCCTACTTACATCAGCAGAAGAGCTCTTGTCTGGATTGTGTATCCTCTTTTCTGCCATTTTGGTTCACGTGAAAAAATCATCTAACAAGGTCAGGGTACTATAATGACCCCCCGGGTGGGGCCATATTTGACCCCAGGGGCAAGATTGGCAGGATTTATGTAGAGCTCCACATGACAATGTTGTATATCAAATATACAAGCTTTGTGTCATGCTGTTGCAGAGAAGATTTTTTCATATATTTCCATAATAAGTCTATGGTAGATAATGGCATGCCTGGGGTGTGGCCTGTATGGACCCCAGGGGCACCGTTGGCAGCATTTATAAAGGAGAGGATTTATACATTGGTCCACACAACATATGAAAGCTCTGGGCCATATGGTTTCGGCCCGTATGGACCTCAGGGGTATGGTTGGTAGGATTTATAAAGAGGACCACTATACATTGCTAAAAACGAAATATGAAAGCTTTGGGCCTTGTGGTTTTGGAGAAGAAGATTTTTTAAAGTTTTTCCCATGACGCCCCTGGGGCGGGGCCCATATGGACCCCAGGGGCACGATTGGCAGGATTTATAAAGAGGACCACTATACATTGCTACTGACAAAATATGAAAGCTCTGGGCACTGTGGTTTCGCAGAAGAAGATTTTTTTATGTTTTTCCCATTGTAAGTCTATGGGAGCTAATGACCCCCGGGGCAGGGCCATTTTTGACCCCAGGGGCATGATTGACAGGATTTATATAGAGGACCACTACACATTGCTACTTACAAAATATGAAAGCTTTGGGCCTTGTGGTTTTGGAGAAGAAGATTTTTTTTATGTTTTTCCTAATGACCCCCGGGGCGGGGCCCGTATGGACCCCAGGGGCACAGTAGGCAGGATTTATAAAGAGGACCATTATACATTGCTACACACAAAATATGAAAGCTCTGGACCTTGTGGTTTCGGAGAAGAAGATTTTTTTATGTTTTTCCCATTGTAAGTCTATGGGAGCTAATGACCCCCGGGGCGGGGCCATTTTTGACCCCAGGGGCATGATTGGCAGGATTTATAAAAAGGACCACTACACATTGCTACATACAAAATATGAAGGCTCTAGGCCATGTGGTTTCGGAGAAGAAGATTTTTTTATGTTTTGCCCCATCACGCCCGCGGGGCGGGGCCTGTATGTACCCCAGGGGCACGGTTGGCAGGATTTATAAAGAGGACCACTATACATTGCTACACACAAAATATGAAAGGTCTGGGACTTGTGGTTTCGGAGAAGAAGATTTTTTTATGTTTTTCCCATTGTAAGTCTATGGGAGCTATCTGTTGCCACGGAAACCAGAATTCCAATCCGACCTGGCCCAAAACCTAATGCAACCTTTCCCCCTCCTCAGTGATGCTTTAGATAAAATTTGATCACGATCGGCCTTGTTGTCTTAGAGATATTTGAGTTTGAAAATGTGGACGCACGCACGGATGTGCAGCACGCATGTGCAGCACGCATGGACGGACGCCGGCTCGACTACTGTACTATAAGCTCACCTTGTGAGCCTTCGGCTCAGGTGAGCTAATAATCTAGAAAGGGATGAAAAACGTACTAATATGAACTGAAATAATCTTGAAAGGGATGAAAAACTAAATTTAAAAATCAGGCAGTTTCTCAAGGCAATTGTTGAGTTAATATGTAAGAACTTTACATGAGTGTCAGGTAAGACTAGGCCAATCTGTTCTAAGGGTCATTGTTTGTCATTCATTACCAGATAGTACAATTCCTCCTTTACTTACACCCAAAAGTTCAAGATTCTAGCTTTCTTCTGTGGGTATATAGGTTGGTTTGTGTCGTACTTGGTCGGAAACCTCGTACACCAGTTTTCTCGAGCTATGGCTCTTTCCTACCTAGCACAGCTGTTATGGGTATGGTATTGTTGGTGATGTATTTGATAAAGGCTTTCATCGCTACGTCGGGTAGACATTCACTGTTACTGACCACAAGCTCCAGCGTGTGTTCAGGTAGTATGTATGGGTCACTGTTGATGAGGTCCAGAGCTAGCTCACCACCTAAAAGTAAAAATTTTAATAAGTGTCCAAAATGCAGTTGCAGCTATAGATATAGTAAAAGCCCTGTAAGATACCCAAAATGTAGTTGCAATTACAGATTTAGCATAGCAATGGGTAGACATTCACCATTTCAAGCATGTGTTAAGGCAGTGTGAACGGGTCGCTGTCGATGAGATCCAGAGCTAGCCACCTAAAAGTTTTAATTAGATGATTAAAATGCAGTTGCAGTTATAGTATTAATGTCATTCGCCACCAGCTCCAGTGTGTGTCCAGGCAGTATGTACAGATCTTTGTTGATAAGAGCTAGGGTGAGCTCACCACCTTCAATAAAGGTTTAAATTAGATATCAAGATGCAGTTGCAGTATGACAACATCAGATCAACATGTTGGGACTGAGTCAGTGCTATGGAGTTTTAATGTCAGATGATTAAATGCAGTTGCAGCAATAAAAACAGTATGACAATTATTGAGAAGACATTTTTTCAGATTGTTCAGGTAGCAGTAAGTATGGATCACTGGTAATAAAGTGACTATTTTGCATATGTGAAAACAAAGACGCAGACCAGCTGTGCATTAACTGCACAGCTGGTCAGTGCCTTTGTTTTCACTTCTTGGGTACTACAATCCCTCTTCTTAAATCCAATATTTATCCAATATCCAGTACTAGCTTCCTCTATGACTTTACAGGCCAGTTTGTGTCAGACCTGGCCCCGAGGTTATAAAACATTTTTCATGCTCAGCTCAGCTGTGACAAATTTATCCTGCTCATAAATGTTAAAATTACAGGTTTTACAAATCTAAGCCTACATTTTCTACCAGTTTTGTTTATTTCTGTAGTTATGAGCAGTTTAAATTTCATGTTCAGCTAAGTTGAGCAAGAAAAATATTTTATAATCTCGAGACCTGGTTGGAAACCTGGAAGACCGGCTTGAGGCTAATATTTAAACCTATACCTTGAACCAAGCCAGGTTCCATCCAGTAGTTCCCAGTCATTGGAAACAAGCCGCCGAGGTAGATCTTGGTTTTATTGGACAGATTCTCCGGTAGCCATCCCTTCCAAATCCTCTTGTAATTTGTCTCGTTACGGACCCAGGCACACGCTATGTCCCGGGGAGAAGAATATTTGCGGAACATCTGTAGAAGTTGCATGTATTCATCCTGATGAAACTTCATTTTCGAGATCACGTGAAATGCTTCAGGGACACTCGTACGTAACTTTGGCCAAACAACTTTGGTGAACTGATTTAATCCGAAATCACAGTCTTTGGGGAGATGGATGAGATCGTCTTGGCAGAGCGGGAACTTGATGCGTGTGAACATGTTGTTGGAGGTGAGTGCGCACGGCTGCCAGCTGAAGAATAGCACTGGAAGCTTCTGGGAGACTCGGTAAAGGATGAACTTCTTCAGATGTGGACCAATCCAGGCAATGTTGACCGGTAGATTGAGGTTACGAACCTGGTCCTTCAAAACACCCATGTCCATTTCTGTAATAAGATGGAAAATCAATTCAAATGCTAGGAATAATGTAAGTTAAACTGGTATAATACAGTCTACTGAAAAACCATTCACTCACAAAATAAAACTTTTTTGAAAATGGCTTTTACATTCATACATGTACCGGTGTATTAAAAAATCTGATGAAATCTTTATATTTATCTAGTTTATTTTTAATTCCAGTTCCTGAATTTATGTGAAATTGATGAGAAATTATCCTATTATTCTATCTAAAAAGAAATGACATATTTTCAAAATTAAATGAGAACTGATCTCTCAAATCTATCAATGAATATTAGTGCGTAGAACTATTCTGAACTTTGTTTAACTTCAGATAGTTTTTACATAGTTGAAAATTCAGATGTCTTAAAGCCTACCAGATCATAGAGTTACCTGGATAACTTGAGAGCAGTGTAGCACAAGTATACATGTTGGTAGGACTACACTTGGGACCATAGTAAATCCCCTCGATACAGTCCCGCGTGTTACAGTAATACGGCTGGTTCCTGTCTCCCGTCTGTGTATAATTCTTCACCATGTCAATCTGCTGGGCCAGGGAGAACTTGCGGATCACCGACGGTAGGAATAACGCTCGCCAGTGATCGGCAATGATGTTCTCTTGCCACAGGCTGTCGACAGTTGACGAGGGCATAAACCAACCTAACCTGGAGAAGGGGAAAACCTTTTCATTATGAGAACTTGCTCACGCAATATAAAGTGATTTTTTTTAACTGTAAAAATTGAAAATTTCATTAGAACAAGTTTGATATTTTTTTTGTTTTTGCTCAAAACACAGATTGTGGGTACTTGTACTAGAAATGCCTCACTGAGGGGATTCTAACAAGTATCCACAATCTATGTTTGGAACAAAAATAAGAAAAATGTATATCTCTGTACACCCCAGTTTTTCTATATAAAAGTGGGGTGTAAGGGAGTATTTATTGCATGGACATGTGTTCCTGATGAAAAGCTGCATCAAGTTTTGCATTGAACATATGAGAAGGAACAGACTTACTATGGAATGATATGAGCCGCTGCGTGAGAAAACCGGTCATTGGGATTTCCAACTATCAGCCTGTAAAGTCTCAGACGAAAGTTAAAATCTTGAAATACTGGGTAGAGGTAGAGGAGGAATTGAGTCCTCCGTAAAACCACCCATCATTAATATTCATTTTATATTGACCATTCAAATCTGCACATTAGCTAACGGTCAATGACGGTTGACCAACACGTGGGTTAGACAAACAAACCAACACATGCTTTTTACAGGTAAATACAGGTGCAAAACCACAATGTTTGTCTATGGAAATAGGGTGGGCGTGGCTATACCTTGCTGGCGGAGGAGTCAATTGTACTATCCGAGTAGTGAAACAGTACAATGGCGCTGATCAGCTTCGCATTTACTGCAGAGCTGATCTGCGTCTTTGTTTTCGCAAATGGCAAAAATCTGGTTTTGTCATGACGTGGCTCATAGTATTCTTGATAAATGTATTTTTCTTAAAAAATATTTGTCATTAATTTACATATTTTATTATAATATACTTACTACCAGTAAACTCTGTCCCATTTTGTAGATAAGTGACATTTACTACCTTGACCTCTAAATACCAATCATAAATGCACTAGTCATTTGCAACCACGGCCCCTATGGGGCCGGGGATAGCGGGGGCATAGCGGGGCTAAAGTACCAGGATTTTACCTTCGAGGTGTCCCGGCAGTGCCGTGGTAAGGCCGGGCTTTTGATTCCCGTCAAAACAGCGGGGGAAATAGCGGGGCGTTTTGACCGGGGTTTACCGATCTACAGTACTATGTTTTATCCAAATTTTGGCCGTGTTTTGAAGTATCACGAGATTCGAGACTTTGAGATAAAAATTCCTTTTAAAAGAAAAATTCCTTTTAAAAGGAAGGCTTCGACAGTTTTGGAGGTAAATTTCTGTTGTCATGCACCTTACCATGGAGAATACAAGCTAGGATGTCACCGGTTTTCGCGATCTTGATATCTTTTCAATATCGAATAGAAATTTCTAGACTGTTTTTATCACACAATTTCTTTTACAAAAATGAGAAAACGATGCATAAATATTAAAGCAGCACTGAAGAAAATCAAATGAGAGCCAATAAAACATTAAATGAACTGATAGAATCAAAATGTTGTTGAACCAGAACCCAAACATCACAACAAGGCAGTGATTTTTTTCGCTATAAAACCGACTCCGGTTTTAGGAGTCGTTCCCAATGGCAAAAAGTATCTTTTTTTCCCAAATGCAAGGTTCAAAATTCCCAATCTGAGAAAGTTTCCCAATCAGGCTCACAGCTGCAACCATAATTTATACATGTACTGTTAAAAGCACCAATTAGTCAATCTGATATTTGTGACAAAGAATAACACTGATTGTCATGCCTCCCAGTCATATGTTGTTTACTTTTAGAGAACAAATCACTGTAACACTTATCTTGATTTTTTTACCATTTTTACTGGTCTTTAGATAAGTGTCGCTGATTTTCCCAATTGACGGTAAAATTTTGTTATTTTTCCCAACTGAACCGGTACTGGTACCATTCCCAAAATGCTGAAAAAAATCACTGCAAGGGGTCAGAAGTGTTAACTGGACAACTCGGCCCCCAAAATTTTTGCCAAACTTGACCCCCTACAAACTCGGCCCCTGACAAACTCGGCTCTCAACTTGACTCCCTACAAACTTGGCCTCCTAACACTCGGCTCCCAAAATGTCTGCCCAACTAGACCCCCTAGACCCTACAATTGTTAGCTCGCCTGCACGAAGTGCATAGAGCTATTGTAGTCACCTCGGTCGTCCGCGTTTACGTTTACGTCCGAGTCACACTTTCGGTTAAAGTTTTTTAGAAGTCTATATCTCTTGACCATAATGATGGATCAAGTTGATACTTTGCATGTTGATAGAAATTGGTCTGAAGTTTTACGCAGTACCATCATGACCCACCCTGGGTGACCTTGAGGTCAAGGTCACAGACTTAGAAATTTTGTGTTTAAGTTTTTGGTTAAAGTTTTTGTAAGTCAATATCTCTTGACCATATTGATGGATTGTTTTGATACTTTGCATGTTGCTAGATATTGGTCTGAAGTTTTACGCAGTACCATCATGACCCACCCTGGTGACCTTGAGGTCAAGGTCACGGACTTAGAAATTTTGTGTTTAAGTTTTTGGTTAAAGTTTTTGTAAGTCTAGTATATCTCTTGACCATATTGATGGATTGAGTTGATACTTTGTATGTTGCTAGATATTGGTCTGAAGTTTTATGCAGTACCATCATGACCCACTCTCGGTGACCTTGAGGTTAAGGTCACAGACTTAGAAATTTTGTGTTTAAGTTTTTGATTTAAGTTTATGTAAGTCTATATCTCTTGACCATGTTGATTGATCGAGTTGATACTTTGCATGTTGGTAGATATTGGTCTGAAGTTTTATGCAGTACCATCATGACCTACCCTGGGTGACCTTGAGGTCAAGGTCACAGACTTAGAAATTTTCTGTTAAATTTTTTGGTTAAAGTCTAAATCTCTTGAACATGTTGATGGATAAAGTTGATACTTGCAGGTTGATAGATATTGGTCTCAGGTTTTATGCTGTACATCACAACTCACCTGGATGACCATGAGGTCAGGGTCACGGACTTGGAAGTTTTTGTGTTTAAGTTTTGGTTAATGTTTTTATAAGTCTATATCTCTTGAACATATAAATTGATCAAGTTGATACTTTGCATTGGTCTGAAGTTTTATGTTGTACCATCATGACCCACTTGAGTGACCTTGAGGTCAAGGTCACGGGTCATAGATTTTAACAGATGTAGTGGCATAGCACAAGTCAGGCGAGCTACGCTGTCCTGCAACAGCTCTTATTCGGGACTGAGTTTGTCAGGGGCCAAGTTTGTTAGGGGCTGAGTTTGTAGGGGGGGGGTCAAGTTGGGCCAAAAGATTGGGGGCCGAGTTTGTAGGGGGTTGAGTTGGGCCGAAATTTTTCAGGGGGCCCAGTTTGTGGGGGGTCAAGTTGGGCCGAAATTTTGGGAAAATCCCCGCAGTGCAGGGGCTTTTTGCAGGGATTTTACCGAAAAGAAGTCCCCGCAGTGCAGGGCTTACACCTGGGCTTTGCAAATGGAAAAGTCAATATCCCCGCTATTTCCCGGCCCCGAGGGGGCCGTGGTTGCAAATGACTGGTGCATAAATATGCAACTATATGGCATGAATATCCTATATACTGGCTATGTTTAATTTTATATGGGTTTCAAATCAACAAGGTACAACATGTGCTTTCATCTGAGTCATTTGAATACCATCACACACAAAAAGCTGCTATTGTACGGTATATGGACAACTGTAAAACATAATTATGATACATACACCCCGCTAACACATCCACGCAATACTCCCTTAAACCCCATTTTTGTATAGAAAGTCTGGGGTTTACAGGGGTATATCTATTCTTCTTATTTTTGGTCCAAAACACAGATTGTGTGTACTCTTTAGAACTGCCTTGCCAAGGCGGTTCTAACTTGTATCCACAAATCAATGTTTTGAAATATCAAATTTTTTCTAATGAAATTTTCAGTTTCTAAAAAAATCTCTGTATATTGCATGGACAAGTTTTCATAATGTACTAGTGATGTCTCTGTAATGATACAGCCTCTACTCAGACAACTGGTTTTTGTTTTGTTTGTTTGAATTGATGCTTTACATATGTCCCAGCCAACAGCTATGGTCATGTCGAGACATTGCCTCCATTTTATGGGGATTTACCCAAAATTAGGATGTCATAATATCCAAAAAGTGTTTCAAATATAGCCAAGCCACAAAGCTTATACATATGGATGTTTTTTTTTAATTTTTGTTTGAACTTACGCTCAACGTCCCAGTGAACAGCTAAGATCATGACGGGAAGTTGACTCAATTTTATGGGACTTTTACCCCAAATGAGGATGTCATGACATCCAACAAGTGCTTCAAATATACTTAACGACACTTCCAACGCTACCGATAGAATTTTTACTGTAATTTCAAAACTACACAAGATATTGAAATGAAAATTGCAGGGAGGATAGAACAATTCGTGAGACATGTACTGACAGCAAAATTATGCCAGCAGACTTTTATGAAGAAATTAAACGCCCCGGTCGTTTGGACACACCATTTCTCATTTTCGACAAAAACCATGTGTAGCGAACAAAGATCGTTACAATAGTTCCTCCCTATTTTCTTCTCGATTTTGTTTTCTCTTTTTGCCACAGCACATGAAGGAAAGAACAGTTCTCAGAAAAACAAATTATATGCACGGACTCAGGGTTATGCGTCTGATGCACAACGGTGCGACGTCTCATACAGCACGCATGACTATAAACATTCTGATAGACAACGGAATTAATGTTAGCCATCCAAATCACCGACCTAAATCGAATCGACCATATCTGGGACTTTATCAGCTGTGTAGTAAGGAGACGGTACCCTGCAAATATTATACAGTTTAAGCAGGTGGAAGGGTATAGCGCAGCGTACTTGTATGCGCTACATGGCTTCGATGCGTAGTTGTTGGCTAGCTGTCAGTCGAGTAAATGGCGGCCTAACTAGGTAATTTGATTTGATCAGATGAATATTTTGCTGTGATAGTTTAGTTTCAATTGTTTTGTTTGTTGTTTTGCTTTTTCTTCCTTTTTTCATAAATAAAAGATACAAAAGAAATACAGTAAAGCAATAAATTGTAGGTTTATTGCTGAAAAAATGTTCTGTTTAATCCCTCAATTTTTGCGACTTTTGAAAATGAGGTATGGTTTGTCTAAACGCACGGGATGTGTCTTAATAAAGATCTGCTGGCATGAGTTTGCCTTCAGTACATGTCTCATAAATTTTGCTATCCTCCCTGCAATTTTCATTTCAATATCTTGAGTAGTTTTGAAATTATAGCAAAAAAACTATCGGTAGCGTTGGAAGTGTTGTTAAGTATATAACCATCCAAGTAAGCCACCAAGGCTTATACGTACAAATGGTTTGACTTGAACCACTTTTCCTGGGCAGGCTCAGACCAGAGTGGTTAACTAGTAATCAGATGGTCAGTCGGCAGCGTATAAAATTTGCCTGGAGGCACAAGCAGTCCATCTATTTCTTTAGGGCCAATATTCCCGTCCGACCACCCTTAGCAGGTTTTTGCATAATGGTGTACAAACGACTTGGGTGACTTGGATGACATACCATTTGATTAACTCCAGTGTAAATAAAACACTTATTTTTTAATGAAAACAACCTCACCTGCCAAATGGCCCCAGTGGTCCGAGATCAATAACATTGCCATCCTTTGTCCAGGGAACTCGGCTGAAGCCTGCCATCATCCAGACCTCTAGGTTAACCATGGTCTCCGGTAGGACAGGAGCCTGGTTCTCTTTGCATCTGTGTGTAAGAAAAGCGGCATCATAAGAAGACTTAAGGATTTCTTCTGATTTCTTCTGACAAGTTCCAGTGTTTTCGCTTAGAGTTTTAATTTACGAGACCAATGTCCCGCTACTGGAATAGGCTTCCGGGGAAATTTTGGCAACATTTTTGACATTTTGGAGGACAGTTGTACAGGAAACAGAAATATTTGAGAATTTGGGGGTACATTACTGTCCCCTCTCTGGATAGGTTTGGAAACAAGGTCAAAATGCATGTTTTTTGTGTGCCAGGGAAAACCCTGTAAAATCTATCAAAACCTGCATTATACAGTCACACAGGAAGCTTCAGGATATGGTTAGTGAGTACTTATGGCTAGAAAACCAGCATTTTACGTATGCAAAACCAAGGATGCAGATCAGATGTGCAGTAACAGCACAACTGATCAGCATCTTTGTTTTTGCTACTCATACCATACCATCCCTCTTCTTTTTATATCTTAAATTTCAAGCTTTATCTAGGACCTGATGTCACAGCTATAATAAGACCTACCCCTCCTGTTGACACCCTGAGATCCTGTTCATGATATCTGTTGCATTCATGGAGTCCCTGGTCAGGATCTGCACAGATTCATAGCCCACCACTTCCTCTAGAATAATCTTCAGTATATGGTTAGTGATGTTGTGAGATGCTCTGAACGAGTTCTCCAGGACAATAGGGATGCTTTCACCATGATGGAACAGGCGTCGCTGGTACTGCACAGCTGAAAAATGGGAAGAATGTGTGTCAGTCAGATTATGGTGCAGGCAGAGTTCTCACTAACTCCAACTTTTTGATCATCACTCATACTTTTTTGGAAAGCCCCAAAAGTTAAGTATATGTAATTTTCATACATTTCTAATGTTTTAGTTAGTTGGTGGATTTAGGGTTTAAAATCTCACCAACAGTTGTCGTATACAGACAGGACCTTGGTTTATAGTCCCATCCAACAGACTGGAGAAGCCTGGGATCTAACCTGCAATCCCTGGTTTACAAGGCAAGTGACATAACCAATGTGCCACAGAGGCTTCTTATGTTTGCTATTTAAAGTAAACTGTGCGTAAATGTTTGAGCATGATATAGTTACCTGGTCTGTTGGTCAGACATCTTGTTTCCACCTCATCCAAAGGAGCCAGTAGTAGCAGCAACCAGCCAATCAGAATGTGCAGCATCATAGTCTCAGCCAATCACATTAGAGAGGTTGGTTTCATTTACATATTTCTTATCCTTTTTGAAACCAAACATCCCAGGAATCAAAGGAATACACATTGTACTAAGTGTACAGTATAACTATATCAGCTTTCATTCCATTTTGAATATTCACATTTTCATTCAATTTCCTTATACTCAAATGGTATATCCTTTAAAACATGTAGAATCAGGTGCTATTCCACAAAAGGCATGATGATCAACACTAATGGAAGAAGAATTCACGCAGATCCACCACATTAAAATCACAAAAGCACTTTCTAACCACTAAAACCTAAATACCACAGGGACTATTTGTCTCTATGAACAGCACAGCCACCATGAAAGGCTTGGTGTATAAATCTGTATGTTATTAAACTTCTATCACAGATAATGCTTAAGGTCATATCAAAAAATAGATTTCAAAAGTTTAAAAGTTGGCAGCCATAAATGGCATGGAATGTTATAGTTAGCGTAAAAATATAGAAAATTGTTGGTCTCTGGCGATCACACCTAAACCCTTCCATAAGTCACTGTCAGAAGTCTGCACCACCAATAGGTTGCCATGGTTACATAGTATTCCAGCTCTTTGTAGTAATGTCATATCCAACTTTCCACTGCCCAAAACATATGGCTATGTCTGAAACATACAGTAATCTAATGAGCCTAGGGTCAAGATATACAGGGGGGAGGGGGGCAAGATACACCCCCAGGCCAGACTGTCCATGGATATCTTAGCTCCTGTGGGGGAGGCAAGCTGCCCAGGGGCCGAGATAAACTGATACCCTGGGTAATGAGAAAACTATTTCTGCATATGCAAAAACAATATGCAGATCAGCTGTGCACCTTTGTTTTTAATACACTGATAGTAAACTTCCTCTTCTACTTAAAGACTTTCAAGCTTCTAGCCTTCTTCTGTGACTACACAGGCCGATTTGAGTCGGATCTGGTCCAGAACCCAAACACCTGGAAGCTCATATATTGGTATAGACCAGGACCCAGTTGTTCAAAGCACCGTTAGCTTAACGATATCGTTAAGACATAAATTTGTTAAGCAAATATCAGCTGAAGTAAAATACACTGTTATTTTTTGTTGAAAATATGTGAGAATCCTTTGCAGTGCAAAGGATTCTCACATTTTTTCAACAAAAAAAAAAAAAACAGTGTACATGTATTTGTAATATTAATGTTTGAAATTTTAACGAAACGTTAACTAACGGCATCGTTAATTTTGAACAACTGGGCCCAAAACTTCTGCAGCCCTTCCTTGCATATAACTGCCAAAATGCAGAGCCCAACATTTCGTCTTACATTACAAAATATTTCACTTGTCAAGTGCTAATTATCGAATTGTCAATAATGCAAGTATTTGGACCACACATTTTGAATCCAATTAAAACTTTCACCTATTTTCTATAAGCGTGTGGGAAAACCTCAATTAGGCAAAACAAAAAAACACATAAACCCACTCTTTAATCTTATCAGCAGCTACTGAATATGTATTGCATAAATTAAAATCAACAATCTGTGAATCCAAGCTGACTGGTTTGTGTCTGATCTGGTTAAAGGAATGATCACATTTTCTCGCTTTGTGTCCTATGTACCAAAGTTTTTGGCCTCCAAAAATTCAAGATTTTATGGTAGTCAAATGAAACCTCAAAGAAAAAGGTTCTCATTTTGAGATACTGTGACTCATTTCATTAAATCAGTCATTAAAATAAGTGATGTCATCAGAAAACCAGTCTTAGGGATTCAAGGCCAGATTAAGACTGACCAAATTGTAACATCCTAAAGCTCAAAAAGTGGAGGAATTGTAATAGCTATGATAATTATGAAAAGATGATTCATTGTAACCTCTCTGCTACACTGCTGAACTGATCCTCTTTCACATTTGCAAGAGGCAGGGTTGTATTTGTTGCATAAATGAAATGGGGGGTTTTCAGGTACAAAGTCTCCATACAGGGACAAATTAAACAACCATTAAAAAATGCTTTATGTATTTTTTCACTGAGTAAAAATGATTTTACATAAAAGTAAAAAGCCATCACAAAAAAAAATTGTTAAGAGGTCTAGTTATTTAAAACTACATGTAGATGGAAAACTTGTATACAGTCTGATAAAAAACAACAACTAAGAAGCAATCTTTAAATAAGGCTCCTTTATCAATGTACAGTCCCATTAAGAAAATCTATCCTTTTGATCCATATAATATACTTATAAACATGAATAGATAAATAAAATCCAACATAAAAACCACAATCTTTTTATCTAGCAAAACAAATTTTTATGGATCTGACTAGTGTTGAAAAAGTAATCAAAGTTTAAAGTGGGCTTAATGTGTATACTGCTCACAAGGAGTAGAGTAATTCATCCTATGCAATACATGTACATAGAGAATTTTTCAGCATAAAAATTCTTCAGAAAATTTTTG
This sequence comes from Rugalucina vietnamica, assembly GCA_964017185.1. Lineage (NCBI taxonomy): Eukaryota > Metazoa > Mollusca > Bivalvia > Lucinida > Lucinidae > Rugalucina > Rugalucina vietnamica. The sequence continues at coordinate 15,970,367 of OZ024877.1, forward strand.
ACATTTTTTATATTTTTGCACAAAACATAGATTGTGGGTACACGTTAGAATCACCTCAGCTGAGGCGATTCTAACGTGTACCCACAATCTATGTACCCATATTGTATACTCATCAAAAGAAGTTTTGCACCAGTTAATATTTTTCTCATTTCAAAATAATGTCTAGATCAGATATTTTTCAAATAAACTTTTAAAACTTAATACCATCTTAAAGGGCTGGACTTCCTGAATGACAAATCAATATTTCTTAAAAAGATTTATTAAAAATGTGCAAAAATGCATGTTTTTGAAAACACCCAAATTTGGGATGCAGCAAAAAGCCCACATCTTTATTTCTGGGCTTCCAAACCCGAATTCGTTTCATATCCTCATCCTCATTCGAGATACTGAAAGCAATCATTTTTAAAAAGCAAAAAACTAAAAATTGATTTTTTTGGACAAAAACACTATTTTTGACCAAAAATAATGCTTTTTGAGATTTTGTTTAAATTCTAAGATAAAGCTTAGTAGCTCATCTCTCCAATAAAATGGGTTGTTTTTCTTTCAAACACAGCATGCAGCACCCATTAATGTTTAACTGAAGGTAGTGGTTTTCAACCCATCAAAATTCAGAATTTTTGAAAAGCTACATATCAAAAAAGTACTCATGCAACATCTTTGACATGAGATTGCCTTTAACAGAAAGAAAACAGGTGGCAGGTTTTGGTGTCAAAACATCTCATAGTGACCCAAAATTGAAATGAATTTCGATTTTACTTATTTTTTCCAATATTTATCATTTTTTCTCAAAAATTGCAATTTTGTCAAAAAATGAATTTTCACTAAAATTTTGAGATTTTTTAAATTTGTTTTTAGGCTTCATCATTAGCTTTGGAGCTCTTGTGTGTAAATTTGGAAACTAAAATGTGTTCTTGATGCTGTGGCATTTTTTGCGGAATTTTTTCGATTTTCCAATTTTCAGCGTTTACAGAAAATGGGAATTTTAATTTTTCCTAAAATCGTTTCCGCAACAATTTTTGGTCTTATCACGCACATTATCAAACTCTTTCAGACTGTGCAAATTTAAAAAGCTATGTTTAAAATTTGTTAGTTAAAATGACACTTAAAAATATGAAAAAATCAAAATGGTGCAAAACTTCTTTTGATGAGTATATGTTTTGGAGCAAAAATAAGAAAACTAGGTATACCGCTGTAAACCCCAGTTTTACTATATAAAAGTGGGGTATGAGGGGGTATACATTTCACGGACATGTTTACAGGACGGTAATCAAATTTTAAAGTGGGCTTAATGTTATACTGCACACAATGAGTAGAGTTTATAGAATTTTAAACATAAATTTTGGCAAAATATAGAAGTGAACACAACATGTATGCCTGTGCTTTTGTCATATGAACAAGACACATTGCTTTTAAAATAAATTTGTTTCTCATCCAATAATTTTTCATGCATGTTGCCTTCGACCGTAAGATGTAAACTGTATGTGTTCTGTACAAGTTTTGCAAAGGCAACATTATGACCTTCTTTTTGTGAACAGTATAGCTTCAGAGATCAAGGTCCCTGCATTTTTTAAACAAATTTACACACTGTTTAAACTTTCCAGTGTTTCCAATGTCAAAATGTAAAACACACCATTAGTTTGACCCTGCAAAGATACAGAAAGACTGTTTCTTTTGCAACATATGAATGAATTGCACCTGAAAGTCACTGATGCAAAGAAATTTGGCACAATAAAACCTACTACAACTATAATCCATGGAACATGTTGGGTAAAAGTATAAATTTAGCCCACAACAGCTCAATTGTAAACATTGCTAGCAAGTTTGAATTGCTGTAAGAGAAAAAATGACAAAAAAAAAAAAAAAAAAAAAAAAAAAAACATGATTTTTTTTACACACCCATTAGTCTACTTAAAGCATTATCATTGGAGCCACATCGTGAGAAAACCGGATTTTTGCCTAGGCGAAAACAAAGGCGCCGATCAGCTTCGCAGTAACTGCGAAGCTGATCAGCGCCTTTGTTTTCGCTACAGGGATAGTACAATTTCTCTTCTTCTTAAATCCAAAATTTCAAGCTGCTAGCCCTTGTCTGTAACTGTACAGGCCGATTTATGTCGGACCAGGTCGGAAACCCCGAACACCGGTGTAACAGTTTATCTTGCCCCCCTGGACAGCTTGCCCCCCGGGGGGCAAAATTTCCCGGGAAATCTTACCTCCCACCCTGATTATCTTCACCCCCGGGGGGTAAGCTGTCCAGGCCAGTTTATCTTGCCCCCCACCCACTTGGAAAGAAAGTGTTTTTAGAATAAGTATGTTTATTTTCCTGCACCAATCATGCCAATGAAATAATATCATGTCCTTTTACCATTATTTAGTGACATGTTATCTAATCCGCCCTTTTTAAAAAAAAAAAAATATTTTATTTACCTAGGTGGGGGTGAAGCTGTCCTGGGCGGTTTATCTTGCCCCCTGCCTAGGTATTGGAGGATCAATTTTTCTAAGCTTATTACACTGTTTCAAAATTAATACCATAAGAAGACCTACCTTTTAGAAATGCAATTTATTTGATTAAAAAGCCCTTTTCCTTATCATTCAGTTTTATACCCTCCGTTACATAGGCGGGGGTGAAGCTGTCCAGGGCGGTTTATCTTGCCCCCCCGCCTATGTATTGGATGATAAAATTTTCTAGGCTTATTACAACTGTTTCCAATTAATACTGTACTTAAGAAGCTTTATCAGTTTTAACTGCAATCCATTTTATTATCAAGACATTTTCCTCGTCTTTCCATTCTATACCCTCAGTTATGCAGGCGGGAGTGAAGCTGTCCAGGGCAGTTTATCTTGCCCCCCGCCTAGGTATTGGAGGATCAATTTTTCAAAGCATGTTACACTGTTTCAAAATTAATACCATAAGAAGGTCTACCTTTTAAAATGCAATTTATTTGATTAAAAAACCCTTTTCCTCGTCATTCAGTTTTATACCCTCAGTTACATAGGTGGGGCTGAAGCTGTCCAGGGTGGTTTATCTTGCCCCCCGCCTATGTATTGGATGATAAAATTTTCTGGGCTTATTACACTGATTAAAAATTAATGCAGTAGGAAGAATTATCAGTTAGAAGTGCATTTAGTTTGAATACATATCTCTTTTCCTCCTCATTCAGTTCCTATCGTCACTTTCTCAGGTGGGGGTGAAGCTGTCCAGGGCGGTTTAACTCGCCCCCCGCCTAGGTACTGGATGATAAAATTTTCTAGGCTTATTTCACTGATTAAAAATTAATGCAGTAGGAAGAATTATCAGTTAGAAGTGCATTTAGTTTGAATACATAACCCTTTTCCTCCTCATTCAGTTCCTATCTTCACTTTCTCAGGCGGGGGTGAAGCTGTCCAGGGCGGTTTATCTTGCCCCCCGCCTAGGTGTTGGAGGATCAATTTTTCAAAGCATGTTACACTGTTTCAAAATTAATACCATAAGAAGGTCTCCCTTTTAGAAATGCAATTTATTTGATTAAAAAGCCCTTTTCCGCGTCATTCAGTTTTATACCATCAGTTACATAGGCGGGGGTGAAGCTGTCCAGGGCGGTTTATCTTGCCCCCCGCCTATGTATTGGATGACAAAATTTTCTAGGCTTATTACACTGATTAAAAATTAATGCAGTAGGAAGAATTATCAGTTAGAAGTGCATTTAGTTTGAATACATATGTCTTTTCCTCCTCATTCAGTTCCTATCGTCACTTTCTCAAGTGGGGGTGAAGCTGTCCAGGGCGGTTTAACTCGCCCCCCGCCTAGGTATTGGATGATAAAATTTTCTAGGCTTATTTCACTGATTAAAAATTAATGCAGTAGGAAGAATTATCAGTTAGAAGTGCATTTAGTTTGAATACATAACCCTTTTCCTCCTCATTCAGTTCCTATCTTCACTTTCTCAGGCGGGGGTGAAGCTGTCCAGGGCAGTTTATCTTGCCCCCCGCCTAGGTATTGGATGATAAAATTTTCTAGGCTTATTTCACTGATTAAAAATTAATGCAGTAGGAAGAATTATCAGTTAAAAGTGCATTTAGTTTGAATACATAACCCTTTTCCTCCTCATTCAGTTCCTATCTTCACTTTCTCAGGCGGGGGTGAAGCTGTCCAGGGCGGTTTATCTTGCCCCCCGCCTAGGTATTGGAGGATCAATTTTTCAAAGCATGTTACACTGTTTCAAAATTAATACCACAAGAAGGTCTCCCTTTTAGAAATGCAATTTATTTGATTAAAAAGCCCTTTTCCGCGTCATTCAGTTTTATACCCTCAGTTACATAGGCGGGGGTGAAGCTGTCCAGGGCGGTTTATCTTGCCCCCCGCCTATGTATTGGATGACAAAATTTTCTAGGCTTATTACACTGATTAAAAATTAATGCAGTAGGAAGAATTATCAGTTAGAAGTGCATTTAGTTTGAATACATAACCCTTTTCCTCCTCATTCAGTTCCTAGCTTCACTTTCTCAGGCGGGGGTGAAGCTGTCCAGGGCGGTTTATCTTGCCCCCCGCCTAGGTATTGGAGGATCAGTTTTTCAAAGCATGTTACACTGTTTCAAAATTAATACCATAAGAAGGTCTCCCTTTTAGAAATGCAATTTATTTGATTAAAAAGCCCTTTTCCGCGTCATTCAGTTTTATACCCTCATTTACATAGGCGGGGGTGAAGCTGTCCAGGGCGGTTTATCTTGCCCCCCGCCTATGTATTGGATGATAAAATTTTCTAGGCTTATTACACTGATTAAAAATTAATGCAGTAGAAAGAATAATCAGTTAGAAGTGCATTTAGTTTGAATACATATCTCTTTTCCTCCTCATTCAGTTCCTATCGTCACTTTCTCAGGTGGGGGTGAAGCTGTCCAGGGCGGTTTAACTCGCCCCCCGCCTAGGTATTGGATGATAAAATTTTCTAGGCTTATTTCACTGATTAAAAATTAATGCAGTAGGAAGAATTATCAGTTAGAAGTGCATTTAGTTTGAATTCATATCTCTTTTCCTCCTCATTCAGTTCCTATCGTCACTTTCTCAGGTGGGGGTGAAGCTGTCCAGGGCGGTTTAACTCGCCCCCGCCTAGGTATTGGATGATAAAATTTTCTAGGCTTATTTCACTGATTAAAAATTAATGCAGTAGGAAGAATTATCAATTAGAAAAGCATTTAGTTTGAATACATAACCCTTTTCCTCCTCATTCAGTTCCTATCTTCACTTTCTCAGGCGGGGGTGAAGCTGTCCAGGGCGGTTTATCTTGCCCCCCGCCTAGGTATTGGATGACAAAATTTTCTAGGCTTATTTCACTGATTAAAAATTAATGCAGTAGGAAGAATTATCAGTTAGAAGTGCATTTAGTTTGAATACATGACCCTTTTCCTCCTCATTCAGTTCCTATCTTCACTTTCTCAGGCGGGGGTGAAGCTGTCCAGGGCGGTTTATCTTGCCCCCCGCCTAGGTATTGGATGATAAAATTTTCTAGGCTTATTTCACTGATTAAAAATTAATGCAGTAGGAAGAATTATCAGTTAGAAGTGCATTTAGTTTGAATACATAACCCTTTTCCTCCTCATTCAGTTCCTATCTTCACTTTCTCAGGCGGGGGTGAAGCTGTCCAGGGCAGTTTATCTTGCCTCCCGCCTAGGTATTGGAGGATCGATTTTTCAAAGCATGTTACACTGTTTCAAAATTAATACCATAAGAAGGTCTCCCTTTTAGAAATGCAATTTATTTGATTAAAAAGCCCTTTTCCGCGTCAGTCAGTTTTATACCCTCAGTTACATAGGCGGGGGTGAAGCTGTCCAGGGCGGTTTATCTTGCCCCCCGCCTATGTATTGGATGACAAAATTTTCTAGGCTTATTACAATGATTAAAAATTAATGCAGTAGGAAGAATTATCAGTTAGAAGTGCATTTAGTTTGAATACATATGTCTTTTCCTCCTCATTCAGTTCCTATCGTCACTTTCTCAGGTGGGGGTGAAGCTGTCCAGGGCGGTTTAACTCGCCCCCCGCCTAGGTATTGGATGATAAAATTTTCTAGGCTTATTTCACTGATTAAAAATTAATGCAGTAGGAAGAATTATCAGTAAGAAGTGCATTTAGTTTGAATACATAACCCTTTTCCTCCTCATTCAGTTCCTATCTTCACTTTCTCTGGCGGGGGTGAAGCTGTCCAGGGCGGTTTATCTTGCCCCCCGCCTAGGTACTGGATGATAAAATTTTCTAGGCTTATTTCACCGATTAAAAATTAATGCAGTAGGAAGAATTATCAGTTAGAAGTGCATTTAGTTTGAATACATAACCCTTTTCCTCCTCATTCAGTTCCTATCTTCACTTTCTCAGGCGGGGGTGAAGCTGTCCAGGGCGGTTTATCTTGCCCCCCGCCTAGGTGTTGGAGGATCAATTTTTCAAAGCATGTTACACTGTTTCAAAATTAATACCATAAGAAGGTCTCCCTTTTAGAAATGCAATTTATTTGATTAAAAAGCCCTTTTCCGCGTCATTCAGTTTTATACCATCAGTTACATAGGCGGGGGTGAAGCTGTCCAGGGCGGTTTATCTTGCCCCCCGCCTATGTATTGGATGACAAAATTTTCTAGGCTTATTACACTGATTAAAAATTAATGCAGTAGGAAGAATTATCAGTTAGAAGTGCATTTAGTTTGAATACATATGTCTTTTCCTCCTCATTCAGTTCCTATCGTCACTTTCTCAGGTGGGGGTGAAGCTGTCCAGGGCGGTTTAACTCGCCCCCCGCCTAGGTATTGGATGATAAAATTTTCTAGGCTTATTTCACTGATTAAAAATTAATGCAGTAGGAAGAATTATCAGTTAGAAGTGCATTTAGTTTGAATACATAACCCTTTTCCTCCTCATTCAGTTCCTATCTTCACTTTCTCAGGCGGGGGTGAAGCTGTCCAGGGCAGTTTATCTTGCCCCCCGCCTAGGTATTGGATGATAAAATTTTCTAGGCTTATTTCACTGATTAAAAATTAATGCAGTAGGAAGAATTATCAGTTAAAAGTGCATTTAGTTTGAATACATAACCCTTTTCCTCCTCATTCAGTTCCTATCTTCACTTTCTCAGGCGGGGGTGAAGCTGTCCAGGGCGGTTTATCTTGCCCCCCGCCTAGGTATTGGAGGATCAATTTTTCAAAGCATGTTACACTGTTTCAAAATTAATACCACAAGAAGGTCTCCCTTTTAGAAATGCTATTTATTTGATTAAAAAGCCCTTTTCCGCGTCATTCAGTTTTATACCCTCAGTTACATAGGCGGGGGTGAAGCTGTCCAGGGCGGTTTATCTTGCCCCCCGCCTATGTATTGGATGACAAAATTTTCTAGGCTTATTACACTGATTAAAAATTAATGCAGTAGGAAGAATTATCAGTTAGAAGTGCATTTAGTTTGAATACATAACCCTTTTCCTCCTCATTCAGTTCCTAGCTTCACTTTCTCAGGCGGGGGTGAAGCTGTCCAGGGCGGTTTATCTTGCCCCCCGCCTAGGTATTGGAGGATCAGTTTTTCAAAGCATGTTACACTGTTTCAAAATTAATACCATAAGAAGGTCTCCCTTTTAGAAATGCAATTTATTTGATTAAAAAGCCCTTTTCCGCGTCATTCAGTTTTATACCCTCATTTACATAGGCGGGGGTGAAGCTGTCCAGGGCGGTTTATCTTGCCCCCCGCCTATGTATTGGATGATAAAATTTTCTAGGCTTATTACACTGATTAAAAATTAATGCAGTAGGAAGAATTATCAGTTAGAAGTGCATTTAGTTTGAATACATATCTCTTTTCCTCCTCATTCAGTTCCTATCGTCACTTTCTCAGGTGGGGGTGAAGCTGTCCAGGGCGGTTTAACTCGCCCCCCGCCTAGGTATTGGATGATAAAATTTTCTAGGCTTATTTCACTGATTAAAAATTAATGCAGTAGGAAGAATTATCAGTTAGAAGTGCATTTAGTTTGAATTCATATCTCTTTTCCTCCTCATTCAGTTCCTATCGTCACTTTCTCAGGTGGGGGTGAAGCTGTCCAGGGAGGTTTAACTCGCCCCCGCCTAGGTATTGGATGATAAAATTTTCTAGGCTTATTTCACTGATTAAAAATTAATGCAGTAGGAAGAATTATCAATTAGAAAAGCATTTAGTTTGAATACATAACCCTTTTCCTCCTCATTCAGTTCCTATCTTCACTTTCTCAGGCGGGGGTGAAGCTGTCCAGGGCGGTTTATCTTGCCCCCCGCCTAGGTATTGGATGACAAAATTTTCTAGGCTTATTTCACTGATTAAAAATTAATGCAGTAGGAAGAATTATCAGTTAGAAGTGCATTTAGTTTGAATACATGACCCTTTTCCTCCTCATTCAGTTCCTATCTTCACTTTCTCAGGCGGGGGTGAAGCTGTCCAGGGCGGTTTATCTTGCCCCCCGCCTAGGTATTGGATGATAAAATTTTCTAGGCTTATTTCACTGATTAAAAATTAATGCAGTAGGAAGAATTATCAGTTAGAAGTGCATTTAGTTTGAATACATAACCCTTTTCCTCCTCATTCAGTTCCTATCTTCACTTTCTCAGGCGGGGGTGAAGCTGTCCAGGGCAGTTTATCTTGCCTCCCGCCTAGGTATTGGAGGATCGATTTTTCAAAGCATGTTACACTGTTTCAAAATTAATACCATAAGAAGGTCTCCCTTTTAGAAATGCAATTTATTTGATTAAAAAGCCCTTTTCCGCGTCAGTCAGTTTTATACCCTCAGTTACATAGGCGGGGGTGAAGCTGTCCAGGGCGGTTTATCTTGCCCCCCGCCTATGTATTGGATGACAAAATTTTCTAGGCTTATTACACTGATTAAAAATTAATGCAGTAGGAAGAATTATCAGTTAGAAGTGCATTTAGTTTGAATACATATGTCTTTTCCTCCTCATTCAGTTCCTATCGTCACTTTCTCAGGTGGGGGTGAAGCTGTCCAGGGCGGTTTAACTCGCCCCCCGCCTAGGTATTGGATGATAAAATTTTCTAGGCTTATTTCACTGATTAAAAATTAATGCAGTAGGAAGAATTATCAGTAAGAAGTGCATTTAGTTTGAATACATAACCCTTTTCCTCCTCATTCAGTTCCTATCTTCACTTTCTCAGGCGGGGGTGAAGCTGTCCAGGGCGGTTTATCTTGCCCCCTGCCTAGGTATTGGATGATAAAATTTTCTAGGCTTATTTCACTGATTAAAAATTAATGCAGTAGGAAGAATTATCAGTTAGAAGTGCATTTAGTTTGAATACATAACCCTTTTCCTCTTCATTCAGTTCCTATCTTCACTTTCTCAGGCGGGGGTGAAGCTGTCCAGGGCGGTTTATCTTGCCCCCCGCCTAGGTATTGGATGATAAAATTTTCTAGGCTTATTCCACTGATTAAAAATTAATGCAGTAGGAAGAATTATCAGTTAGAAGTGCATTTAGTTTGAATACATAACCCTTTTCCTCCTCATTCAGTTCCTATCTTCACTTTCTCAGGCAGGGGTGAAGCTGTCCAGGGCGGTTTATCTTGCCCCCCGCCTAGGTATTGGAGGATCAATTTTTCAAAGCATGTTACACTGTTTCAAAATTAATACCATAAGAAGGTCTCCCTTTTAGAAATGCAATTTATTTGATTAAAAAGCCCTTTTCCGCGTCATTCAGTTTTATACCCTCAGTTACATAGGCGGGGGTGAAGCTGTCCAGGGCGGTTTAGCTTGCACCCCGCCTAGGTATTGGATGACAAAATTTTCTAGGCTTATTTCACTGATTAAAAATTAATGCAGTAGGAAGAATTATCAGTTAGAAGTGCATTTAGTTTGAATACATAACCCTTTTCCTCCTCATTCAGTTCCTATCTTCACTTTCTCAGGCAGGGGTGAAGCTGTCCAGGGCGGTTTATCTTACCCCCCGCCTAGGTATTGGATGATAAAATTTTCTAGGCTTATTTCACTGATTAAAAATTAATGCAGTAGGAAGAATTATCAGTTAGAAGTGCTCAGTTAGAAGTGCATTTAGTTTGAATACATAACCCTTTTCCTCCTCATTCAGTTCCTATCTTCACTTTCTCAGGCGGGGGTGAAGCTGTCCAGGGCGGTTTATCTTGCCCCCCGCCTAGATATTGGAGGATCAATTTTTCAAAGCATGTTACACTGTTTCAAAATTAATACCATAAGAAGGTCTCCCTTTTAGAAATGCAATTTATTTGATTAAAAAGCCCTTTTCCGCGTCATTCAGTTTTATACCCTCAGTTACATAGGTGGGGGTGAAGCTGTCCAGGGCGGTTTATCTTGCCCCCCGCCTATGTATTGGATGACAAAATTTTCTAGGCTTATTACACTGATTTAAAATTAATGCAGTAGGAAGAATTATCAGTTAGAAGTGCATTTAGTTTGAATACATAACCCTTTTCCTCCTCATTCAGTTCCTAGCTTCACTTTCTCAGGCGGGGGTGAAGCTGTCCAGGGCGGTTTATCTTGCCCCCCGCCTAGGTATTGGAGGATCAATTTTTCAAAGCATGTTACACTGTTTCAAAATTAATACCATAAGAAGGTCTCCCTTTTAGAAATGCAATTTATTTGATTAAAAAGCCCTTTTCCGCATCATTCAGTTTTATACCCTCAGTTACATAGGCGGGGTGAAGCTGTCCAGGGCGGTTTATCTTGCCCCCCGCCTATGTACTGGATGACAAAATTTTCTAGGCTTATTACACACACTAGCGCAGTAGGAAGAATTATCAGTAAGAAGTGCATTTAGTTTGAATACTTATCTCTTTTCCTTATCGTCACTTTCTCAGGTGGGGGTGAAGCTGTCCAGGGCGGTTTAACTCGCCCCCCCGCCTAGGTATTGGATGATAAAATTTTCTAGGCTTATTTCACTGATTAAAAATTAATGCAGTAGGAAGAATTATCAGTTAGAAGTGCATTTAGATTGAATACACAACCCTTTTCCTCCTCATTCAGTTCCTATCTTCACTTTCTCAGGCGGGGGTGAAGCTGTCCAGGGTGGTTTATCTTGCCCCCCGCCTAGGTATTGGAGGATCAATTTTTCAAAGCATGTTACACTGTTTCAAAATTAATACCATAAGAAGGTCTCCCTTTTAGAAATGCAATTTATTTGATTAAAAAGCCCTTTTCCGCGTCATTCAGTTTTATACCCTCAGTTACATAGGCGGGGGTGAAGCTGTCCAGGGCGGTTTATCTTGCCCCCCGCCTATGTATTGGATGACAAAATTTTCTAGGCTTATTACACTGATTAAAAATTAATGCAGTAGGAAGAATTATCAGTTAGAAGTGCATTTAGTTTGAATACATATGTCTTTTCCTCCTTATTCAGTTCCTATCGTCACTTTCTCAGGTGGGGGTGAAGCTGTCCAGGGCGGTTTAACTCGCCCCCTGCCAAGGTATTGGATGATAAAATTTTCTAGGCTTATTTCACTGATTAAAAATTAATGCAGTAGGAAGAATTATCAGTTAGAAGTGCATTTAGTTTGAATACATAACCCTTTTCCACCTCATTCAGTTCCTATCTTCACTTTCTCAGGCGGGGGTGAAGCTGTCCAGGGCGGTTTATCTTGCCCCCCGCCTAGGTATTGGATGATAAAATTTTCTAGGCTTATTTCACTGATTAAAAATTAATGCAGTAGGAAGAATTATCAGTTAGAAGTGCATTTAGTTTGAATACATAACCCTTTTCCTCCTCATTCAGTTCCTATCTTCACTTTCTCAGGCGGGGGTGAAGCTGTCCAGGGCGGTTTAACTCGCCCCCTGCCTAGGTATTGGATGATAAAATTTTCTAGGCGTATTTCACTGATTAAAAATTAGTGCAGTAGGAAGAATTATCAGTAAGAAGTGCATTTAGTTTGAATACATAACCCTTTTCCTCCTCATTCAGTTCCTATCTTCACTTTCTCAGGCGGGGGTGAAGCTGTCCAGGGCGGTTTATCTTGCCCCCCGCCTAGGTATTGGAGGATCAATTTTTCAAAGCATGTTACACTGTTTCAAAATTAATACCATAAGAAGGTCTCCCTTTTAGAAATGCAATTTATTTGATTAAAAAGCCCTTTTCCGCGTCATTCAGTTTTATACCCTCTGTTACATAGGCGGGGGTGAAGCTGTCCTGGGCGGTTTATCTTGCCCCCCGCCTATGTATTGGATGACAAAATTTTCTAGGCTTATTACACTGATAAAAAATTTATCCCTCCATTCTTCATCTAATTAGTTTCTTACTCTCTGACACTGAAATTAACTTATAGGACTTGGTTTGTGATTTAAATCCAATATTGTTTTATACACATATGGGTGCAGGACATTTACCACTCCAAAAAACCGAGGTTTTAAATCCACTTTTATTTTATATGAAGGTGGTTCAAATGATGGTGAAGAAAAAAAATCAACATCAAAAACCTAGGTGGGGGGGACAAGATAAACCGCCCTGGACAGGTTACCCCCCACCCTTGTACCAATTACATGTAGTTTCTTCTTTTCCGACATTGAAAAAAAGTTTATAGGACTCGTCTTGTGATTTTTAATCCACTTTTATTTTATATCAAGGTGGTTCAAATGATGGTTAAGAAAAAAAAAATCGACATCAAAAAACCTGGGTGGGGGGCGAGATAAACCGCCCTGGACAGGTTGCCCCCTACCCAGATACCAATTTTTTCTATTTTTCTGACATTGAAAACAAGTTTATAGGACTTGTCTTGTGATTTTAAATCAACTATTATTTTATATTTAGGTTGTATAAATGATGGTGAAGAAAAAATATCAACATCAAAAACCTGGGTGGGGGGCGAGATAAACCGCCCTAGACAGCTTACCCCCCACCCATGTACCAATTAGTTTCCTCTTTTCCGACATTGATAACAAGTTTATAGGGCTTGTCTTGTGAGTATAAAGCCAACACTTTTTTATATTACGGTTGTTCAAGTGATGGTGAAGAAAAAAATATCAACATCAAAAACCTGGGTGGGGGTCAGTTCAAACCGCCCTGGACAGGTTACCACCCACCCCTGTACCAATAAGTTTCTTCTTTTCTGACACTGAAAACAAGTTCATAGGGCTTATCTTGTGATTTAAATCCAATATTATTTTATATGAAGGTTGTTCAAATGATGGTGAAGAAAAAAAATCAACATCAAAAACCTAGGTGGGGGGCAAGATAAACCGCCCAGGACAGGTTACCCCCCACCCTTGTACCAATTACATGTAGTTTCTTCTTTTCCGACATTGAAAGAAAGTTTATAGGACTCGTCTTGTGATTTTAAATCCACTTTTATTTTATATCAAGGTGGTTCAAATGATGGTTAAGAAAAAAAAATCGACATCAAAAAACCTGGGTGGGGGGCGAGATAAACCGCCCTGGATAGGTTGCCCCCCACCCAGGTACCAATTTTTTTTCTATTTTTCTGACATTGAAAACAAGTTTATAGGACTTGTCTTGTGATTTTAAATCCATTTTAATTTTATATTTAGGTTGTACAAATGATGGTGAAGAAAAAAAATCAACATCAAAAACCTGGATGGGGGGCGAGATAAACCGCCCTGGACAGGTTACCCCCCACCCGTCTGTAGAAAGTCCATAGATTCCATGGACATCCTGGACATTTTCCATGGAATCAATGGACATTGTCCATGGAATCTATGGAATGTGTGGACAATGTCCATGGAACCCATGGAATGTGTGGACAATGTCCATGGAATCCAGGGACAATGTCCAGGGTACTGTGGACATTGTCCATGGAATTTTTCCAGCATCTCCTCATGAAAGAGTGGACAAATTCCATGGACATTGTACACTGTCGTCCATGGACAATTTCCACTCTTAGAATTACCCATAATCCCATGATATCTGACATCACTTCCTTTTCCTGTTTTACATAATTTTAAAAAGTAAACAGAAATCTAGTCTGAACAAATCTTCAAACATCTAAGGCATCAGAATGCCAGCAAGCGAGAAAATTGAAGAATATACTGCAGACAGACTCAGAGATGCTAAATGAAAGAGAAAACTGCAAAAACATTGATGGGAACTGGTCAAGATAAAGCTTTTGTAGAAAGCATGTGGGGAATGAAAGAACATTTCTAGACAGATAAATTGATCAAAACTAGGAGTTGCAAAAACAAGATTGTTACACTTGCTGCCTTTCAGGTAATCATTTTAGATATTGATGTTAAAATATGAAAAATATGAAAAAAAAAACATGTATGTGCATGTTGTATTTATCATACTGCAGAAGTGTCTGGTTGGGGCATGTTAGATTTCATAATTTGGCCTGAATGAGAAGTCATTTTCAGAAAGACTTCCCGTCTGTAGAAAGTCCATAGATTCCTCTAGCTTCATGGTTGATACTAGACTGTTGGCTACCTTGTTGAGAAAGAGCTCTTGCTCTTGGTGCATGTTGTACATGTAATAATTATTCTTATATTTAAGACACAGAAATTGATCTTACATTTAGACACAGAAAATGATCATAATATTCATTTTTTTTAAAAATCCCAACCCAGAAAAGATCTTTTTTCCGCCCCGTCTGGTGTCTGGGTTGGGATTTTAAAATCAATGTTATGATCAATTTCTGTGTCTGTGTCTTTTAATTTTAAGATCCCAATCCAGACACCAGGCGGGACAGAAAAATCTTTTCTGCCCCACCTGGTGTCTGGGTCTGGATTCTAAAATTAATGTTATGATCAATTTCTCTGTGTTAAATTCTTATGTAGTACATAAAATAATTTGTCCAGCTTTTCTGTCCTGCCTGGTGTCTGGTTTGGGATTTTAAAATTAAGAATATGACCAATTTTAATGTCCTAAATTCTTAAATTTAAGACACAGAAATTGATCATAACATTAATTTGTGCATCATTCCTGTCCCACCTGGTGTCTTGGTTGGGATTTTGAAATTAATGTTTCAATTGATTTCTGTCTTAAATTCTTACATTAAAGACAAAAATTGATTATAGAATTAATTTGTACATCTTTTCTGGCCCACCTGGTGTCTGGGTTGGGATTTTAAAATTAATGTTATGATCAATTTCTGTGTCTTAATTTCTTACATTGTAATTAATGTAAAGATCAATTTCTGTGTCTTAAGAATTTATGTTGTACATATAATTGTACATCTTTTCTCTCCCGCCTGGTGTCTGATTTGGGATTTTAAAATTAAGGATATGATCATTATCTGATGATGAATTTTTGTGTCTTAAATTCTTACATTTAAGACACAGAAATTGATCATAACATTAATTTGTCCAGCTTTTCTGCCCCGCCTGGTGTCTGGGTTGGGATTTTAAAATTAATGTGTAGATCAATTTTTGTGTCTTAAATTCTTACATTTAAGACACAAAAATTGATCACAAAATTAATTTGTGCATCTTTTCTGTTCCGCCTGGTGTCTGGTTTGGGATTTTAAAAATCAATGTTATGATCAATTTCTATGTCTTAATTTCTTACATTGTAATTAATGTTAAGATCAATTTCTGTCTCTTAAGAATTTATGTTGTACATATAATTGTGCATCTTTTCTGTCCCGCCTGGTGTGTGATTTGGGATTTTAAAAATAAGGATATGATCAATATCTGATGATAAATTTCTATGTCTTAAATTCTTACATTTAAGACACAGAAATTGATCATAACATTACTTTGTACAGCTTTTCTGTCCCGCCTGGTGTCTGGGTTGGGATTTTAAAATTAATGTTTTGATCAATTTTTGTGTCTTAAATTCTTACATTTAAGACACAAAAATTGATCACAAAATTAATTTGTGCATCTTTTCTGTTCCGCCTGGTGTCTGGTTTGGGATTTTAAAAATTAATGTTATGATCAATTTCTGTGGCTTAAATTTCTTAATCAAATTTATTACAATTAACATATAGAAATTAAATTAATTACGATTGAAATATAATTCTTTTGCACTGGAATTTTGTTTGCTTTTAATAACAACTGTCAACAAGAGATACTGTTTGTGTTAACCAGAGATGCATCTTGCCATAATGTGCATGAAAGCAATATGATTCAAATGTCTTCTCAGGGTTTACACTGCACAGCCATCTGCTATATATCAGTGGACAATGTCCATGGATTTTGTCCACAGTGTACCTGGACAAATTCCATGGACATTGTCCATGGAACTTTTCCATGGACATTGTCCATGGAACTTTTCCATGGCAATTGTCCATGGATTTTGTCCACTGATTCCCTGGACAATCTCCATGGACTGTGGAAAAAGTCCATGGATTCCGTGGAAAAACTCCATGGAAAAGTTCCATGGAAAAGTTCCATGGACATACTGGAAAAATTCCACGGACATACTGGAAAATCTCCATGGACATTTTCCATGGATTCACTGGAAATTGTCCAGTGTTTTCGTTCCAATACTCCAGCCGGACAATGTCCATTGATTCCATGGACTTTGTCCACTGATTCCATGGATTTTTTCCACTGGTTCCATGGACTTTCTACAGACGGGCACCCTTGTACCAATAAGTTTCTTCTTTTCCGACATTGGAAACAAGTTTATAGGGCCTGTCTTGTGAGTATAAAGCCAATACTTTTTTATATTAAGGTTGTTCAAGTGATGGTGAAGAAAAAAATATCAACATCAAAAACCTGGGTGGGGGTCAGTTTAAACCGCCCTGGACAGGTTACCCCCCACCCCTGTACCAATAAGTTTCTTCTTTTCTGACACTGAAAACAAGTTAATAGGGTTTATCTTGTGATTTAGATCCAATATTATTTTATTATTTTATATGAAGGTTGTTCAAATGATGGTGAAGAAAAAAAAATCAACATCAAAAACCTAGGTAGGGGGCAAGATAAACCGCCCTGGACAGGTTACCCCCCACCCTTGTACCAATTACATGTAGTTTCTTCTTTTCCGACATTGAAAGAAAGTTGATAGGACTCGTCTTGTGATTTTAAATCCACTTTTATTTTATATCAAGGTTGTTCAAATGATGGTGAAGAAAAAAAAATCAACATCAAAAACCTAGGTGGGGGGCAAGATAAACCGCCCAGGACAGGTTACCCCCCACCCTTGTACCAATTACATGTAGTTTCTTCTTTTCCGACATTGAAAGAAAGTTTATAGGACTCGTCTTGTGATTTTAAATCCACTTTTATTTTATATCAAGGTGGTTCAAATGATGGTGAAGGATAAAAATCAACATAAAAAAGCTGGGTGGGGGGCGAGATAAACCGCCCTGGACAGGTTGCCCCCCACCCAGGTACCAATTTTTTTTCTCTATTTTTCTGACATTGAAAACAAGTTTATAGGGCTTGTCTTGTGATTTTAAAGCCACTACTATTTAATATTAAGGTTGTTCAAGTGATGGTGAAGAAAAAATATCAACATCAAAAACCTGGGGGGGGGGGGGGGGGGGGGGGGGGCAAGATAAACCGCCCTGGACAGCTTACCCCCCACCCATGTACCAATTAGTTTCTTCTTTTCCGACTTTGAAAACAAGTTAACAGGGCTTGTCTTGTGAGTATTAAGCCAATACTTTTTTCTATGAAGGTTGTTCAAGTGATGGTGAAGAAAAAAATATCAACATCAAAAACCTGGGTTGGGGTCAGTTCAAACTGCCCTGGACAGGTTACCCCCCACCCCTGTACCAATAAGTTTCTTCTTTTCTGACACTGAAAATAAGTTTATAGGGCTTATCTTGTGATTTAAATCCAATATTATTTTATATGAAGGTTGTTCAAATTGATGGTGAAAAAAAAAAAAAAAAATCAACATCAAAAACCTAGGTGGGGGGCAAGATAAACCGCCCTGGACAGGTTACCCCCCACCCTTGTACCAATTAAATGTAGTTTCTTCTTTTCCGACATTGAAAAAAGTTTATAGGACTCATCTTGTGATTTCAAATCCACTTTTATTTTAAATCAATGTGGTTCAAATGATGGTGATGAAAAAAATATCAACATCAAAAACCTGGGTGGGGGTCAGTTCAAACCGCCCTGGACAGGTTACCCCCCACCCTTATAACAATTAGTTTCTTCTTTTTGGACATTGAAAACAAGCTTGTCATGTGACTTAAATCCAATATTATTTCATATTAAGGTTGTTCAAGTGATAGTAAAGAAAAAAAAATCAACATCCAAAACCTGGTGGGGGGCAAGATAAACCGCCTGGACAGGTTACCCCCCACCCTTGTACCAATTACATGCAGTTTCTTCTTTTCCGACATTCAAAACTAGTTTATAGGACGTACTTGTCTTTTGATTGAAATCCAATATTATTTCATATTAAGGTTGTACAAATGATGATCAAGACAAAGAATATCAACATCAAAGTCTGGGTGGGGGGTAAGATAAACCGCCTTGGACAGGTTACCCCCCCCCCCCCCCATCCTTTTACCAATTAGTTTCTACTTTTCCGACACTGAAAACAAGTTTATAGGATCTGTTTTGTTATTTTAATTCAATATTCATTTATATGCAGATGCTTTGTATAGAAAATATAGTTATAATTGGGTGGGGGGCAAGATAACCTGCCCTGGACAGGTTACCCCCCAATAAGTTTCCACTTTTACCACTCTGAAAACAACTTTTTAGAACGTGTCTTGTGATCTTAATCCAACATTTTCATTTTTGGATAGTTAAAAAAATGTGTATAAAAATCAATCACAACCAATACTTGAAACTGGGTGGGGGGCAAGATAAACCGGCCTGGACAGCTTGCCCCCCAGGGGTGACGATATCCAGGGTGGGGGCAAGATTTCCCGGGACAGCTTACCCCCCGGGGGGTAAGCCAACCGCGGTCAGCTTACCCCCCGGGGGGTAAGCTGTCCAGGGGGTAAGATAAACTGGGACACCGGTTTTCTCGCGTCGAGGCTCATTGAAAATGAACCATGGCAGGTCTACTATAAACTTGTCAACCCATATTAACCCATTAATGATAAATGGATTCACCCATCATTATCATTTGGGTGAGTCTACTTTCATTTTTAGGGTCCTCAGGTATGATTTTAAAATTTTATTATTTCCATTTTTCGATGAAATTCCTCTAAGCAAACAGAATAGCACCAGATGGGATGCCACACTTTTCGGCATCACATCTATGATGTCTCATACTGTTTGCCTATGTCCCATTCAAAGGATGTCAGGCTTAAATGGATTAAGAAGGGTTATCTATTTTCTCTATCAAAAATGCAGAATAAAGACTTTTTATAAAAGGTTTGTAAACTGTGCAGAGATATACACTGATAATTCAGTGTTAGAAGGTTTTTAAGTGCTTTACTATAATTAAAAAACGAAAAAGAAAAAAACAACTATACATTCGTACCTGTTTTAAGTACTACTCCTTTGCAACAACACAATTATTCAAGTTTAAACAATCCAACCAAGTTTGCCTTTACATCAAATGAAATACTTCAATATGTATGATGTATATTATATGTCAAAAATGTGATCTTTATGAAATAAAGTAAGAATAAAGTTCAGGATGTTTTAGATTTCTAGTTGAATAGATACAAATACATATAACCAGTGTGTATGATATTAAGTATTCCTTATTTAACATTAGGAAAACATGTCCGTGAAATAAATACCCCCTTAAACCCCACTTTTATATAGTAGAACTGGGGTATACCTAATTTTTTTATTTTTGATCCAAAACATAGATTGTGGGTACAAGTTAGAACTGCTTCAGCGGAGTGGTTTGAACATGAACCCACAATCATTGTTTTAAGCAAAAATGTCATAAAAAATAAGAAAATTTTCATTCAAAGAGCCTAAAAAATCACTGTATATTGCATAGGCGAGTTTTCATAATAAACTCATTAACTCATTTTAGCTTGGCGTCCCTTTTATGGGACATAGGCAAACAGAATAGCCCCAGATGTGACGCCGCAGAACGCAGCGTCCCATCTGGGGCTATTCTGTTTGCTTAGAGAATTTTCTTCAAAAAATGAGATAAAAATAAAAATCACTCACTCCTAAAATGAAAGTGGACCCATTGATAATGACGGGAAAATCCATTCGTCAAATATGGGTTAAAACATAACCTGTTGAAAAAATCCATAAAACTGTTTACTATATTGAGCTACAAATATTTTGTCTTAAGAACTAAAACCCCAAAACTAGATTTTTATCGACTATTTGCATACCCGACTTAACCTTATGTATTTATCTTTCAGTACTAAATAGATCAAATATTTGTAAAGCATTCTTCAAACTATTAAATATATATTTACAAAAAAAGATCCCTGATTAGCTCTAGCTGTGTAAAGAAGTAAAAATGCCCCCATACACTATTGGAGTAGTGTCTCAAAATAAATGTTTAATTATTATTAACCTTAAGGATGTTCGCTGCTAACATTTGACATTTCGGAACTTCCGGTTTTTCTTTTCTTGAATATCTCATAAACGGTTGCAGATATTTTCCTAATATTTTATATTTGAATACATATTGATAATATGCATTGAATGAGCCATGAAAATTGTCAATCTAAGAAACTTCATTTTTTCACCCCATTTTCTGCAACTTTTAAGAAAATTTTAGTTGTCAGTAAAATTTAGGGGGTAGGGTAGATTAAACTTGAATATTACACATCTTCAAATTAATTGCACCAGTTCAATGTTTATTTTAGCAGCAGTGTATGTGTACAATTCTTTGTGTCTTTGGTGTGCTGGTTTTCAAATTTAAGGTGGTTTTATGAAATGGGCTTTTAGAAACAAAAAAGCCGAAAAAAGGCTGAAAATGGCGATTTTCAAGTTGTCGGTTCTCTCTTATATGCTCACTACCCTATATATTTCTTTCTTTTATTCGAACAATATTACCAAGTTCTATGTTGTGTGAAAATACAAGAAAAAGTTTGAATCAACAAATATGGGTTTGGTACATTTCAAAATATTGATTTTTTCCGACTTTTCAAGTATGGGGGTAGGGTTGGAAAAGGAATCGTAAAATTTTGTCATCCACTCCAAGTTGCAAATTTTTCTATGCTTCTGGTCCAAAATTGTCTGCCCTACGTAAATAATATGACTTTTGAAAGCATTCTAGGTGTATTTTTGTTCAAGAGAGGTATTTTTCAAAGAATTAAAAAATACGTTAATTTTACCAAATTTAAAACATGGTGCTCAGAGGTCTCATTCAGAGGCCTGTAGCTTGTAAAAATGCACACTACCCTATATTAATTTTGTTTTCAAATGTCTTGTGTTGTATTTTGGAATCAAAAAAGAGTGGTTAGAAAAAAAGTTTGAATACTTTTTCATTGGCAGCGAACATCCTTAAATATATATATAAAAAAAGTTTAAAATCAGTGGTTTTTACATGGGGATTTGCACAACAGTGTTTTTTTTTTTTTTTTGTTTTTTTTTTTGTTTTGTTTTTTTGTTGTTGTTTTTTTGTTTAACTGATAATTCTTTATTGTTACCTGTTACGTAACTTTGAGTTTCGTTCTTTGATGCTGGATAACCTGCCATTCTAGTCCACCATACATAGGAGTTCTAAATAGAAAAGAAAAATAATTCTTACATTATCATCACTATTATCTGAGGGCCCCTACCAATTGGGGATTGCAGGCAAAGCTTCTGCGCTACTAACTGACCATCTAATTAACCGCTCTGGTCTTAGCCTGATCAGGAAAAGTGGTTCAAGTCAAACCATCCATAAGCTTTATTGGTTTCGTTGGGTGGTTATATTTGAAGCACTTTTTGGATATCATAACATCCTAATTTTGGGCAAAAGTCCCATAAAAGGAGGCAACGTCTTGACATAACTATAGCTATTGACTGGGACGTTAAGCATCAATTCAAACAAACAAACAAAATCATTGTCTGAGCCACAACATTCGAAAACCTGCTTTTACCGAAAGAAAAATCCAGAATTACCACTTTCTCGAATAGATAATTCATCGAATTATTTGCACTCACAACTGGTTCAGGTCAGAATCACAAAAGACAGAACTTCACATATTACACTGCTCATATTATATCCAGTCATGTACATTATTATAAACTAGAAAAAGTGCCTTGAGAGGCACGTATACCCCCGGCTGGTGGTCACCCAGTCCTCCTTCTCCCTCCCACAACCACCCAGCACATGTACACCCCTGACATTGAATCACAAATCCCGAACAAAAGACAGTACCCTTATCAAATACTTTATAGAAGTGTGCATTCTAAAGCACTTTGACCACAGACATGAGGGAGTGTAGTTTTTAGAGTGACATATCTTCTTTAGAGCAGTACACAGAGCTGACTTGTGTACTCCATCTAGGACTTAATCACGGACATTGAGGGTCAGGTCCTCAGTCCTAGATGGAAAATGAAAATAGAATGTCAGTCTAAATTAAAAAAAAAAAAATAGTAATAATAAAAGTATTGATGTCCTAGATCTTGAACTCAAGCGCTCCTTCCCCCCCCCCCCCCCCCCCCCCCCCCCCCCCCCCGCGACATGGACCCAACCCTATACCCTATAGGGTACCTATAGTCCAAATATGAATGGCCTCTGATGATTGGCTCATGAGATATACCCCACTAGAGAAACTTTAACCAATACTTTGGCGCAAATTAAAGGTGACCTAGATTTTGAACTCTAGCCCCACCCCCGGGCATTGACCCTGGGGTCCAAAATAATAGAAACAAAGTTAACCCTATAGGGTACCTATAGTCCAAATATGAATGGTTTCTGATATATAGTTCAGGAGATATACACCAATAGAGAAACTTTAACCAAAACTTTGACGCAAATTAAAGGTGACCTAGATTTTGAACTCTAGCCCCACCCCCGGGCATGGACCCTGGGGTCCAAACTCATAGAAACAAAGCCAACCCTATAGGGTACCTATAGTCCAAATATGAATGGTTTCTGATATATAGTTCATGAGATATACACCAATAGAGAAACTTTAACCAAAACTTTGACGCAAATTAAAGGTGACCTAGATTTTGAACTCTAGCCCCACCCCCGGGCATGGACCCTGGGGTCCAAACTCATAGAAACAAAGCCAACCCTATAGGGTACCTATAGTCCAAATATGAATGGTTTCTGATATTTAGTTCATGAGATATACACCAGCAGAGAAACTTTAACCAAAACTTTGACATTTTAACTGAACTAACGAACCAACGAACCAAGGAACTAACGAACTAACGAACATACGAACGGACGAACGGAAAAGCGAAAACTATATACCCGTCGGCATAAATGCCGGGGGTATAACCAGTAGTATATAAAATAGAGAAATTGTCAATTGGTAAACACAACAAAAATAATATATATCATGTGTATATACACAAAAATATGGAAAAGGTGCTTTTCCACTGATATTAAAGGATAATATATGTCCTCTCTCAAACAAAACCCTATGTTGTAGAAACTAATAGAAATAATGTCCCATTTAAGTTGTCCTATTAGGTACCCACAGCAGCATTTTTATACAAAAATAAACAAAATTATCCGACAAATATCATCAAATACAAATATTATCTGTTCCTTCAAAAATAGAAAATAATGTATCACAATATGCGAGTTCACGCTACTGAACTTGGGTTATTTTACCGGTCGTAATTATCCATCAAAGACATTGAAACATTGTATTTTACAAGTTTCAGCTTTTCAAAATACCGGTATTTTGTGATCTTTAAGCTTTTATTAATACTGCAGAGTATCATTAAATGCAAGAAATTTTTAACCAAAGCCCCTCTCACCCTTTGCACCTGGGATTAATGGGGATTTCAACTTATGTTCACCAAAACCATGCTGAAAGCACCAAACTGTGGATATGGAGACAGCATGTTGGTAACACTATATGAGCCGCTGCATGGGAAACCAACAATCTGCATATAGGCGAAAACAAAGGCGCAGATCAGCTTCACAGTAACTGCTGATCAGCACCTTTGTTTTTGCTACACGGATAGTATAATTCCTCTACTTTCTATATCCAAAATTTGCAGCCTTTATCCATCTTCTGTGACTGTACAGCCTGGTTTGAGTCGGACCTGGTCGGAACCAAAATTGTTGGTTTTCTCATGCACAGGCTCATATATACAGCCATTCTCACTCCCCTAGTCTGGTCTGTTTACATTAAATTACCCTCTCCATCTATGAATCACAAACCCTCACTATTTCCCACGGTCTCAGGACCCCTCAGAGCAAAATTCAAATTATGACCTGGGTCCCCTCCTTCACAATGGTTTCCAAATCGTCCTCCAGTGAATACAGACTGTGATTTTTATCAGACGTTTTTTTGTTACAATTCAGACTTTTTCATTTTTTTTTTTTTTTTTTTTTTTTTTGCGTTAGTGACGCTTTCTTTAAGGAGAAGAGAAGCCAGTGCTTGCCTAATGATGCTGAGCACCAAGTAAGGTAGCCACTGGTATCAATTTAAACACTTCTGGTATGCAGGGATAATTTTGGAAGGGGCCCTGAGCAAATTTGCCCTTTAATTTTCAAAATGGCCGCTTCGTTTTGGAATAATGGGCCGGTTTTATAATGTAAGGAGATAGGAGATAATGATTCTAGCTTAGCTTTTTCCACAAAATGGCCCCTTACATTTTCAAGCCAACAATATCCCTGGGTATGTCACAGCCAGGGTGGTATGAACCCACAACCTATCCTGCCTGAAGCCTCACCCTCTAACCTACTGAGCTATCCAGGCCTGAACTGTATGGATCACTTAAGGTAAATACAGTATGAGAATTTTTTTAAGTATGCCGATTTGCTGATATATGAGCCTTTGCATGAGAAAACTAACAATTTGGGTCTCCGACCAGGTCTGACACAAACCAGCATGTACAGTCACAGAAGAAGCTAGAAGTATGAAATTTGGGATTAAAGAAGAGAAATTTTACTATATATGTAGTGAAAGCAAAGGTGCTGATCAGCTGCACAATTACTGCACAGCTGATGTGCCTTATTGTTTTCACATTATGCAGATTGTTGGTTTTCTGATGTGTCAGCTCAATTATGACAATAATTGAGGTTATAAAACACACACAAAATGATCACTATCTATGATGGGACAGAGCAATACATTATGCCTACACAATGACTGGTTCTGGAGGAGTAGATTTTGTATTTTTTAATTGTATGACCAATTACATGTGCATGTATTTAGCCCCAAACAAACCCCTGGGGTCAGATTCTTTTAATAAACATAAAATATTCTGTCCATCTGCCCATTTCAGGCAAGCTTTCCCCCCGCACTTTATAGCATTCAACCAATTTTCCCCATTCAAATACCCTATTTGCTAAACAGATTGTTCAATTCCTCATCTACTTATACCCCAAAATTCAAGCTTCTAGCCTTTTTTGTGACTGTAAAGTTTTTGTCTGTCATGGTCTGAAACCCACAAGACAGGTTTTTATGTGTTGCGGCTCATGTAAGTACTTTACATGACAACAAGGTTCGTCACTGTCATTTTCTATGTCCACTTTAACCCATTAATGACAAATGAGCCGCCTCGTGGGAAAACCAACTATGTGGTTTCCGAACAGGTTTAATACAAACCGGCCTGTACAAGCACAGAAAAGAGCTAGAAGCTTGAAATTTCGGAGTTAAGTAGAGGAGGAATTGTACTATCCGAGTAGGGAAAACAAAGGCGCTGATCAGCTTCGCGGTTACCGCGAAGCTGATCTGCGTCTTTGTTTTCACCTATGCAGATTGTTGGTTTTCCCATGAGGCGGCTCAAATGACCTATCGTTATCATTTGGGTGAGTGCACCTTCAATTTTAGGGACACCAGGGCATACACAGTAAACGCTAATCTCCTGAGAAGTTTTTTATAAGTATGTGAAATGGTCACCATTTTGTCATGTAAATGTGATACTTGAAAATCACATGACATCTAGGGAATTATAGGTAAAAAGGGCGGCCTCCATTGGCATGTCTGCTGTCAAAATTACAGCCTAATCGGACTTTTTATGATGGAATTATGGAGTCTCAAGTAAGGTCACCACCAATTTCAGCCATATTTATTGTAAATTCAGCAGGATAAGGGTTAACAGAGTTGTCCTGGGGAAATTGAAACTGGTATTTTTGGTCATTTTTTTACCATTTTTACACTAATTCTGGCTTAAAAACATCAATTTCATGATTTCACTATGTCTTCTACTATCCTTTATCCTGCTGTTCCCATGAATTGTCGTTTTGGAGGGGTAGTCAACCATTACAGCTTGCCCAGCTCACAAGAAAACATTTAAAACCACAAACTGTGTGTCTTTCAATTTAAGAGAAACCCTAGTTTGACCACAGAAATACCACTCTCTTTGCGGGAGTTCCTGCAAGGTGCAGCGTCCAAGAAATTGGGACCGAGATGAGTCAGACAACCCGTATCCAATAGGTTCAATTTTGAGGAACTCTACTCGCAACTTTGACCAGATTTTAGGGAAACCTGGCCAGTCACTCAGTAATCATTACTACTGAGCCGCATCGTGAGAAAACTGGATTTTTGCCTAGGCGAAAACAAAGGCGCAGATCAGCTTCGCGGTAACTGCGAAGCTGATCAGCGCCTTTGTTTTCGCTACACGGATAGTACAATTTCTCTTCTTCTTAAATCCGAAATTTCAAGCTTCTAGCCTGCTTCTGTAACTGTACAGGCCGATTTGTGTCGGACCTGGTCGGAAACCCCGAAGACCGGTTTTCTCGCGTCGCGGCTCACTACTGGTAGAGATGCAGAATTGAATGAGGATTTTAGTCATGTAACCATGTCTTTTCTGGAACATACACAGTAATTGCTATTCTCCTGAGAGCTTTTTTATAAGTATGTGAAATGGTCGCCGGTGTGTCACGTGACTGCCATATTTGGAAATCACATGTCAGCTAGCCCTATTTATTGTAAATTCAGCAGGATAAGTCTTAGTTGTACTGCTTAAAAGCGGTGATTATTCAATAAATTCTTCAAGATGAAACGATCTGCATTCGTTCCGACTGGCTAAATGTTTTAACTTTACTGCATACTAAACAAATGTGATCCACATTCTGAATTGTATTGGATAACGCTGCCATTACTGGACAATTTTTGTTTTCCTTTGTATCTATCGGCGTTTATGCTTTTTTACCACCTCATTTCGCTGCTTTATTTCTTTAAACTCACTGAAAATTTCCAAATTGTGTTTTGTGGCTAGAGGTAAAATAATTATTCTTTCTAAAAATGTTCATACCTTCCAAGTTAGCCGCGGTTTTGGAGAGAAAAAGAAGGTGATCGATCACTGGTCCACCTCACACTGATTCACGCTGTCTGATGGTGGATGTGTTAAAATGAAATCACCAAGAACGTGACGTGATGACGTCATAAATTGACATATTGAAAAACATGGCGAAGGTTCAAGCTTCGATATGGTATGTACTCATGCCTTCTCCAATGCATGTCTGATCTGAAAATTTATCAAACATGGCTATTTTTGATCGATCACTGGTCCCGTTATGCTACGTCTACCCCCGGAGGGGATACTCCCATATTAAAGCAGTTTGGGTATGTGCCGCTGTAAAGCCCCCTTTTTTGAGTTTTATTAGGCTAAGCTCTGAATGCACCTACTTTTTCAATTCCATTTGCTCTAAAAGCACCCACTTTTTCTGAATGCACCCTTTTTTCCCAGTTTGATCAGCTGTAAAGGTACAACTTTTACCGTTCTTTCAGCTCTGAAAGCACCCACTTTTTCAGTTTGATCAGCCGGGCATCTACCAAGGGAAGCTATCCCGTCACATAAATGAATAAAACAAATAAAAAGTTAAAGTGTGTATCGTAGTGTGTGAAAATGATTTTTTCGCAGATATTTTACAACAGTTCAAATGTAGGAGAAATATTTTCTTGGCATAAAAACTTTATTTATTCACCAATTTTCAAAATGTTTGCAGGTCCTATTAGGACAAACTAAGATCAAGATTTTGACATGGAAACTATTTTTCTGTCATTCCAGTCCCTGATAGTCTGTGGAAAGAAACTACTTTTGTACGCTTCTTTGCTAGCTGAAGGTATCTGAAAAGCCAAAGAGGATTTCTACAACATCTATTCTTCGGGATAAGGTCATCTGTGGGTATTCTGGCTTTACCCTTTAGACCTTTGTATAGCAATATAAGTCTGATATCCTTCCTCCTTTTCTTAAGAGATTCCCATTTCAGTTGACCTAAAATACCAGTCATGCTCCCAGTTTCAAAAACATAATTTCCAGTCACAAACCTTGCCGCACGATTTTGGACCTTTTCCAGTTCTTCCTGGAGGCCATGAGTGTGAGGGTCCCAAATTGAGCTTCCATATTCCAAGACCGGCCGCACCAGTCTTTTATAAGCTGCTTCTTTCACATTTGGGGGACAAGAATACAAATTTCTCCTCAAGAATCCGAGAGTTCTGTTAGCCTTTGTACAAACATTGGAAATATGAGTATTCCATTTCAAATCATTTGTGATAGTTACACCCAGGTATTTTATGCTTTCAACATTTTCAAGTACAGTGCCCTCAAGGGTGTAGTTAGCCTGTATCTTACTAGACCGTTTATTTGTCAGCTGCATCATGTTGCATTTGACGGGTTGAAATCTAATCTCATTCCCCATTTCCTAGCCCAACTGCCTAAACGATCAATGTCTCTCTGAAGTTTCAATGTATCCTCTTCATTGAAGTTCATTCTTGATTTCACGTTAGCAAACACAGTCATCAGCAAAGAGTCTTATTTCAGACTCGATGTCTGCTGAGATTTCAGGCCATCCTTAAATGATTCCTTGTTTGCTGTGCTCCTACCCATCAATTTTAGTGTGATTAGGTAGGTAGGTAATTTTTTTTTTTGGAACCAGAAAAATATCTTTATAATTTGCTATATTAGTAGATGTACATGGTTCAAAATAGGATATGAGCCGCCTCATGGGAGAACCAACAATCTGCATATGCGAAAACAAAGACGCAGATCAGCTTCGTGGTAACCGCGAAGCTGATCAGCGCCTTTGTTTTTGCTACTCAGATAGTACAATTCCTCTTCTACTTAAATTCGAAATTTCAAGCTTCTAGCTCTTTTCTTTGCTTGTACAGGCCGGTTTGTGTCGGACCTGTTTGGAAACCACATTGTTGGTTTTCCCACGAGGCGGCTCATATATTGAAGTTAAAACAGTATAATAAAACATTGTCAGAACATAAAAAAGGTTTTGGAAAGAATAATTTTGTGAAAATGAATCCTTGTTTTTAGATTTTTGAAAAAAAAAAAAAAAATATTTTCCTCAAAATGGCCATAAAATTTTTTGGGTAGGGCCAGCAAACCAACAATTTTTTATGGTCTGCCTCATTTATATACAAGGAAAACAGCAAGGAGCCCGAGAACGGTGCCCTGAGGGACACCCGACACAACTGGGGCCCAGTCCGATTTAATACCATTTACCTGGTTGTCTGAAACAAAGGAAAGCATTTATCCAATTCAGTGTTGTTCATAGCTAAACAATTTGCTTTTAAGGAGTTCATGGGGAGGAGTATCAAAAGCCTTTTCAAAATCCGGTATAAAAGTGTCAACTTGGCCTTTTTTGTCTAAGATTTTTGCCCAATCATTTATCACTGTAGTCAATTGAGTTTCACAGCTATGCCATTTCCTAAATGGGTGTTGCCTGTCCGACAAGAGTTCATGTTCATCAAGATGGGCCATAATATTTGAGCATACAATATGTTCAAGAAGCTTACAAGGAATGCATATCAAAGAAACAGGGCAGTAAGTGCGGGCAAGTGACCTGTCGCCCTTCTTAAACAGGGGGCAAATATTAGACCATTCTTTAGGAATTTCACCTGTATCAATTGACTGCTGGAAGAGATGGGCGAATACCGGACCTAATTCCATAGCCAGTTCCTTTAGGACTCTGGGATGAAGCTCATCAGGCCCTAAGGCTTTAGACGGGTTTAGACCTTTGAGAAGTTTGGTCACCCCTTCCTTTGTGACCACAATATCATGCATGAATGGGACAGATCTATCCATAAGAGGGACCTGTTTGTATTCACTTTTAGTGAAAACATCTGAGAACTGACCATTAAATTCTACCGCCTTCTCAAATTCGGATTGTGCAATTCCACTTCCATTTCTCTTTTTCAACGGGGGGATACCTTGGGTATCTTTTTTCTGACTGTTTATGTACCTATAAAAATCTCAAGGATTAGCCTTAACATCTCCTACCAAGTTGTTCACGTAAAGATCATGCTGCTTCCTGATATCAGCTTTGATTTCTCTCCATAAAGATTCAAATTTAGATCTAAATTTTGCACTACCAGTCTTTTTAGCTTTTGCATGAGTTGCATTTTTTCTGCAAATCTTCCTTCTTATTTCAGGTGTTATC
Organism: Rugalucina vietnamica; assembly: GCA_964017185.1. NCBI lineage: Eukaryota > Metazoa > Mollusca > Bivalvia > Lucinida > Lucinidae > Rugalucina > Rugalucina vietnamica. Next base: position 16,000,618 of record OZ024877.1, read on the forward strand.
CAAGGGTCAGACGAAACTGGAGATTGAAATTTTCCTGGACCGACCGAGTATCTGAGTAACCGTTGAAGTACCTTTCCTTTGCAAATCTGCAAAAAAAAAAAACATTATCAGAGGCAAGTTTTTAGACTTTGGTATTTGCTTTTAACAAAAAGCTCGAAGCATCTGTGAGTTTTTTTACAGCCACAATTTACCCTTCATTTACAACAAAAAATATACTCTACAGGGCCGTATGTTACTTATTCAATGACTTTAGCTACACTAGCAGCATTAGCAACATGCTATCTAAGCTAAACCTTCAAACGCTCCAGAAACATAGACAAATCTCAGCTTTGACTATGTTCTACAAAATAAAACATCAGCTATTTAACATCCAATTTCCTAATAATATCCAACCAGCACTGAGACACAGATACTCATAAACGATCTAGCATAAACACTCACAAACACTCTTTCTTCCCAGGGACTGCTAAGCTTTGGAATGCACTCCCACCTGACATCTGTGACAGTCCTGAACTCGGTTCATTTCGAGCAGGGATCCTTAAAACCTTGTAATTTCCAATAAGTAAAACCAGTATCATTTATCATTTTTCATAACACATCAGATCATATTTTCATGCATCAATCTTCACTTTCCATTAAATCATTCATCAATCACAACAAACTATTAGTCCAGTTGCCAAACATGGATTTGGCCTTTGACCTGGAAATGTGTGCCGCATAAAATGTTTTAATGGATTTCACTTCTTGATACCTTTCAGATGAAGAATCCGAGTGATGCCACCTTGGCATCATTGAGCATTTTGAAATATTCAGAAATTCAAAATGGCCGTCAAATGGCGGGAAATATTGCAAAAATCAACATAATACATGTATGTGAAGCAAAAAGCTCACTTCTCTTATTGTCCTTACTGTCTTCTTGTGGTTCATCAGACCATGCCAGTTCAAAAACTGCATCATGAATTGTTTGAAAAAAATCAAAAATCAAGATGGCGTCCAAGATGGTTTGCATAAACAAAAAAACAGCATCCCAGAGTTGCCTATACTCAATGTTTTGTGTTTAAAATGCTCATTTTATGTTCTTATTAACAAAACACCATAATTAAGTTTTGTTTATGTTTTGACGCTCCAATTATAACAAACAGGCAAGATGGTGACCAAGATGGCCGCCCAAATAACGATATAGAGAACTTGGTCTCTAATAAACTGTCTTAACTGTCTTGTTTTTGAATTTACTTTATTTTGTTAACAGTTCAAGTTAGAGTTTAGCTCTGACCCAACATCATAACAATGATGCAAGATGGTGGTCAAAATGGCCGCCTTAATCTTAATATAAGGGAAAATGGCCTCTGATTCAAAACGTTTATCTAAATGTATATTTGTCAAGTTTTAAGTAAGCAGAATAAATAGCGGGATGCAAAGCTACATCATATAATGAAAGATATAATAGGCATTTTATTCTAAAACCGAGATTAGGTATTCGTCTGTGTCATTACCATTGTAATAATTAGCAAAATCATCAGCTATATTGTTCAACTATTGCAACAATTGTTTCTTCAATTCAACACTTAACGGGCTGATTGATTTATGAAGCGCCTGTATTTTGATGATAAGCATGGTTGTTCATAAGCATACCCATAGCAAATCATTCTACCTGAAGTATACTATCTGTTGCTGGAGCCACACTTTCGGCTGTTGTAATTGGCGCAAGCGGTCAGAACCCTTCAACACTATTTCGACCACATGACTTAAGTTGGATACAAGACCACGCACCCTTGGCCAAGCGTGGATTATCAAATTGATGTCTGGACATGTATTGGTTTCACATTGTTTCGGTAAATGACGGTGATAATATGCATTTAGCTTGGGAGTGTTTATTAGCCTTTGCTTACCAGTTTTACATCAAGCCATATATTTTACAGAAATACTTCTACGTTGCTGTCATAACATCCTCCAAATGCGATAATTCCCCTGATATTATCTGGTAAAGGCTTATTCAGTTTAAGCTTGTCATGTATGAAACCCTTTGACATTGATTTCAAACTGGACTGTAAGAAGGAAGCAGTATGATGTTTTACCACTTAACCCAATATTAACGTTCCTTCAAATGTCCCTTTTATTTGGCCCATCCCCTTTCACATTAATGTTTTCTCTGATCTTAAAGGGACTTTGTTTTACTTTCTATTCTTTTCTGTTTACATTGATTAAAGATATTTAACTTGAGCAATACATAGACGTTCGTGTATGGCGCTTTCACATTTTCCTCAATGGTTTGCAACCATCTCACTTCTTGCCACTGTTACACTATGTCTCACCTGAACAGGGTTGGCGTTAGGTCCGAACACGATCAGCGAGTGTGCTTTTGATCAGACGGTGATATGAAAGCCCTTTTTCTATGTGAGATGGTCAAAGTTGCGTGCACAATCATGAAATACCTTAACATCAGGAAAACATGTCCATGAAATGTATACCCCCTCAAACCCCACTTTTATATAGAAAAACTGGGGTTTGCAGGGATATACCTATTTTTCTTATTTTTGCTCCAAAACATAGATTGCGGGTACTCGTTAAAACCGCCTCGGCGAGGCGGTTCTAACGTGTACCCACAATCTATGTTTTGAGCAAAAATAAGAAAAATATAAACATTTTTCAGCTGAAAATTTTCAATTTTTAAAGCTAAAAAAATCTCTGTATATTGCGTGGGCAAGTTTTCGTAACGTCATTGTTATCTTTTCAACAGTGGTTTTAAAGATGTCATCTGCTGAGAAGTTCGAATAGTGTTGAGAGAATGCTAGAGCTTTTTCCTTAAACCTCTTGTCTTGCTGGAGAAATTTGGTTATGCTTTCAATGTTACAGTCAAAGTAACAATGGGTCGTCCACAAAATAGCACAGCCCATCGGTGACGACTGTATCAGGCCAGCGCAGTGTATGTGGATTTCTCAACTAGTACATTTTGCTTCCAAACATATTCTGTGTTCGTTATCCTCTTGTCCCCGCTGTCCCCCAGAGGGTATACCATGGCAAGGTCAATCTACCTGGAAGTGTCTTGAATAAATAATCTTTGCTTCAAATGCGTTTGTGGCTTTTACTTAAATGAGTTTTGCGTACCGCCATTGTAATGGCCATAGAAGTGATCAAGCGATCATCGTTTTGAAAACTTGTCAGCCAACTTTTTCAAATTCATCCATCAGTTTAAATCCACTCGCTAAGAAGAATGGGTCCAGGTTTACACATGTATTTATTTGAAATGCGAAAACAGCGGATTGTATATAAAGTTGTGATGTTGTTATTTCTCAATATTAAGAGTTTCTATGATCGTTTTAAACTTTTTCTGTTCTTAGCATTAGCGTCAGTTCTTCTTTGTAAACCAGCCTTATTTGCGTTTCTCAGTCTGTTACATCCTTTCCCAATATGCTACAGATCAAGCGCCTAGCGTTTTATTGCTCTATTGAAGGATTCACTAAATTATCTTTTAAAGAAAAAACTGCAGTCATCTTTTCTTCTTTATTATATTCAAACTGTAAATATTACCAGTACTTTCATTTAGAAGTGTAGATTAATTTGCTTGCCTCCTTTTATTCTGCTAAATCAATATGTAACACTTACATGTACATTAAACTGATGTTTCGATCAGTACAGAAGATCTCAGTCATATTATAATTTCGTAGGACACATATGCCCCAGTATCATTTTGCGATGTCAAAACAAACCACGAACATTAAATTGCGATGTTTACAACATAAAATGACCATTTCAAATACAAGTCATTCAGTATTTGCAGCGCTCGAATGCTGCTGTTGCCAGATAACATTAAAGTATGAATATGGTGGTCCTCTAGGTCACCATCTTGTTTTATTGTTATCATATTGGGTCAAAATATAATACAAAAAAACACTTCATTTGTACACATTATTTAAACATTTAAATTACAAAACATTGAGCAAATGCAGCACTGGAATACTGATTCAATCAGAAATTATGTACTCATATATTATGATTATGGCAGCCAAATTGGCCACCATCTTGTCTCATTTTTATAATGTGGGAATAAACAATAAACCATGCTGCTCACAACATTATATGAGTATTTCAAACGCATTACATTTAGTATATTCAGCACAGGAATGATGCTTTAATCAAAGAACACAATCTTTTAAATTATAATTATAATGGCCATTTTGATCGCCATCTTTTTTCGTTGTTATAATGTCATAATTGGGGTCATAATTGAATACCAAAAACTTAAGTATTATGTGTACAACAAAAATGGACATTCAAGCGTAATACGTTGTTTTATACAGCACTTGAATGCCACTTTATTACGAAATATTGCTTTTAGTATGATTATGGCAGCCATCTTGTCCGCCATATTGCCTCATAATAATAACATGGGGGTCAAAACTTAGAATTACCTTTTTAATTTTATTTACAGCATAAAATGAGCATTTTAAACGCAGAGAAATGAGTATATTAAACCATGGGGTGCTGTTTTCTTGTTTATGGCGACCATCTTGGACGCCATCTTGATTTTTCCAAAACGCTCAATGATGCCAGGGTGGCATCATGCAGTTTCTGAACTAGCATGGCGCAGTGAACTGGAAACCACAATAAAATTTCATGCGGCACCATCTTCCAGGTTATGCTGATGGCTACTGGACTATATACCATACTATACTGGGTTAATGGCTTACCGCAGTATTAATGAGTCAATGGCTCACCAAATATAAACAAATATATAACCTACTTTTTGCTCACACCTGGTTACATTTATATAATTACCTCCTGCATTTTTCTAAATAGAAAAAATAAAAATTTCTGTTGTTTTTGTTTTGCAAATTTATTCTTGTCGCCGTCATATTGTTCAAGGTCGGTCAAGTTTTGTTTCCTATATTACCGCGGAGTTCATCTTAATGGAAAACTGATCAATTTGAGAAGTCCCAACAATGTCGGAACTTTACAGATGAAAAGAACAGATATTTTCAAACAACATTCATCGTCATCAACCTCTTTGAAAGTAATTAGGAGATTTAGGCAGCCTACGTATTTTCATGTTTGGACTTTTTATTGCTGTAAATTTTTTTCATTTATAAATGCATAGCAATGCAGGAGGGCAACGGATTTCATGGTAATTAGTGATGGGCCGATGATCGATTATAATCGAAAGCTAGTTGGTTTGGGCTTCCGATTGTGATAATCGATAGTAAAATGCAGCAATCGATTGTAATCGGTTTCAACACTCAGGGTGGAGAAATTTTCACTTTTGTGCATTTTATATTTGACAAAAGTTTTAGGTTAGTTAAAAATTTTAGAGTTTGAGGTAGGTCTCACTTTTCACAACTTGTACTTGCCTATATAACTACTTTGGAGCAATTTGTCTTTTTTCGTTTTCTTCAAAATATCAGAACAGAAAGGTAAAAATTTCTAAATAATTCTATTAGTAAATAACTGTAAATGCATGCCATCTTTGTTCAATCATGTAAGAGGAATTGTTCTGAATAAATAGCAATATCTAACAGAGACTTAATGGCTCTCTCCTTGACCCCTCAGCCTGCACATAAACATCTCACCATGGTGATGACATGCATGATGGGCAATTGCACCCTATATAGCTAACTGAACCGATTACACAATCGATAGCTAGTTGGTATAGTCCTTCCGATTATAAACCGATAATTTCAAACCGATGGCCCAACACTAATGGTAATAATTTAACAAAAAGCAAATACAATTATGATAAACTATGTTCGCACAGAAAATAAATGTTTGTCTAGCCTAGGTCTCTGATAAAAATAACGCGAAATCGCGGTCGAAAAACGTGTATGTTTAATTATTGTTCTATTTTCTACTATACGATGAACTCAACTATACTTTTGCAATTTTCCCGTAAAAGTTACGGACATTCCGAATCGTTTCCAGATACTTCTATTCTAAATAAGGCGACAATGTGACCTATGGTCATACATGTGATATCTCCCGATCTAGTCGGGTTTTCCCGATTTTGGGCTTCCTCACCCGATTGCCCCCCGCCCAGCCCAGTAGGGCCCAAATCTCCCGATTTCAGTATTTGCCTATCCTAATTTTTCGGCAATGTTCCATTTTTAATATTGCGGTAATATATGGTATGTGTTATTGATCATTGACCCGATAAATACCTTGGAGTAATTTAGGAGACAATGCAGAATAGATGACATGTCACTTTATTGCGTAATTGGCGAAGTGAGAAGGGATTAATGATGCGACAAATTGTCAGTCTTACAGGTACAGTGTATAATGTCAACCGCTAATTTGATCAGAGTTCATCTTTAGAAAGATTAATGCGTCTTTAATTTGGAGGGCGTGGATTAAACATTGCCGATAATCGTAATAGGACAATTAATTCTGATTGTCCTTTAAAGATTATCGGGCATTTTGAACACGTGGGACCGATTTATCTTTCATTTTTGTGCACTTTTATTGGTCCGAGTAAAAACATTTTTTCCGATTTTTCCCCGAAAAAAGTTCGATCGATCCTTATATTCACAAGTTTCAGACGCAATATACCACTACTACACACTGTCAACATGCTAATTGCCCCTGTTAATTGCCTAGTTATCAAAACAATTTTCGCGGAAAAGTGTGAAAGTTACTGAAACGTGAGGACTGGTAACCTTGCGGTTTTAATGTGTTGGGTAAACATCGCAGTAATTCATGCAACACTTGCTGATTGGCCCATTCTAACTAACGCGTGGGCGGAGCTTCTCAATAATCTACAGAAGCCGCTTTGACATTGTGCAATAATGTCCGTCTGTCGTTTCAACACTGCGTAACAATTTTCTGATTTTGAGCTCGGAGCCAAAATCAAAATTTAATATTAAACTCCAGACAGATAGTGACCAGCGATAATTGGGTGGCGGCGCGACATCAAATGGTTAACATATAAGTTTAAAACAAATGCCATATAGTTCCGAAAGATCGGGTATTTCATACACATGAAAACGCCGCTTGCGTCGAACATAGCGTAAGGCAAAAAGTCGGGTAAATTTTCCGACCCACAAACTATTGGAACGAAAAGGTTATAATAAGGGGGAGCAACTGCGTTATCGAACCAGAAAAATGCGGGGTACCAGCTAATAAAGTAAACATTGGAATTACAAAAACTTGAAACACAAATTTCTGTTGAAAACGGAAAGAAATTTGTACGTTTTTCTGCTTTTTTCTTTGTCTGTTTTATTTCAATACATTGAAATATTTAAATTTTCTCGAATTGACGTTGATACAATGGACATAAAGTATGAAATAATAAATGTCATTAGTTTTCGCGACTTCTTAGATACGCTTTGTACATGCATGTTGTATGTCCATGATGACGTCATCACTTAGCTAGACCGATTTGAGAATTAAAATTTCCTCAGCTGTGATTACATTTAATTATGGAATTATTAGTTTGTTATAAAATTACCACCTATTATGAAAATGTAATGCATCTTTTGCACAAAAATGGCAAAAAATCTTCGCTTTTTAACCGCGCTAACATCTCCCTATTTGAGACCCATTCTCCCTATTTCAAAACACAAATCTCCCTATTTGGGCCAAAGAAGATATCACATGTATGCCTATGGTGCATTCGTCATGTGACAGACCATGCCGAAAAATAAAATACATCTATTTTAAGAACAACAGAGGCAACTTAGTGGTAAAGGGGTTCTGCAATATGTGTAAATTTTTTTTTCTATGGCTTTGACAAAAATATCATTTTCATTACTGGTAATCTAGACATATCTACCAAAATGTGCCTCAAACTCGAGGTTGACATTTGCGTCGGAGGATCTCCGATGTAAAAGGCGGCTAGGGCGCTAAGCACGCTAAAAATCATGAGCTATGCAAATACGTCGGTAACGTAGGATCCGCGGTAACGTAGGGTCGGAGTGTACTACAGGAAGCCACACTACTGCAAAAACGTAATCCAAAATACAAAATTCCCTACCAATATAGAAAACTGAGCCTAAATTATAATATTTTTGTTTTGATATTTTTGGAAAAAGGTACAAGTAGGCAAAGATCAGGAAAAGGCGCAATCAGAAAAAGATTCCCAATCCAAAAACCGAGGTGGGAAAAAACCAAACTAACAATCAGGTACTTATACCATGAAACATATCGTAAGACGAATGAGCAGCTATTTTCCCAATAGGTGGCCACTCAGTTACCTTAACTAATAATATGAAAACATACATAAGGCGCCAACAGCACAAAAAAAATTTTATACACCAAGACATAAAACAAAAAGAACCACCACAGAAGTATCGACTTGGAACGATCAGTAACACAAAGTTACTGGCGGGCTTAAACCGGTTTTACATGGCCATAACCTCACCCTCAGCTTCTGCAGTGGTTCATAACATTTAGTTAGTTATTTGGTCCTCGTGGTGAATCTCTAACTAGTCAATGAATCATCAAGAACAAACAAATAAATCATGATAAACATCCTGATGAATCAAAAACCAGGACCCACAGACTGAGTAAGCTGCCCGACGATGGAGATCCCTGGGCGCCGAATAACCTACTAACTCCGGAGCAAAAGAAAAACACCAGTTGGACCCCGGTGGGCCAAGCAACAGACAAGAAGCTCCGGCCCCAACCAACTAAAATGAATAGCTTTATGTCGGGGCCATCATAGAGTCTGACGCCCGACCCACCGGCGTGCAATTAAAGAAGGCAGCATAGTTATCAACCATGATTGGGTTAAAAACTAAGCATGCAGACTGTCGCATAACATTTAAGTTATAACCTATACGTCTGTAACGTGTTATGATTTTTCTGAACTGAAAAGAAAAATCATTAATTCCTTTAAGTTTCTTAAATTTGTAAACCAAGTCACCATAAAATTCAGGTTCCGAAAGGCCCTCACTTAAAAGCGTCTTTAACCCAACATTATACGGGCATGGCACGAAGTGCGCGAAGCGCACTGAGGCTGGGCCGAAGGCCCAGCTGCGTGCCCGCCTATAGGTAACGCGTACACACGGGTAAATGAACTCTGATGTTGTTTACCTAACTAACTTTGTGCACCTGAACGTCCGGTCCTAGTCTCGGGGGATATCGCTAATCTCCCTATCTCGCGATAATTCGCTATCTCATCGGCAGTTCTAGATAAAATATACATCCCTTTTCCACCCATGATTATACAGTTTAGATTCTTTGTGGACAATATATTTTTTCGTTTCACTTGAGATCAATTTTGTTTGCAAAATTACAAAAAAAAAAAAAAAAAAAAAAAAAAACAGGTTACGTCACTTTCTCAGCGCGCGAGAATGCTCGATTATCGCCATAATCGGGTATCACAATTTAGCGAAACAGGTGCGTCTTAATAGCGAAAGTGGGTCGATTCGGCCGCGAGTCGTAACATCCATCGGAGCCTACGCCAGTAATGCGATTTACAGTCAGGTCCCCAACGGGTGGTTTCGGTATTGAGTCGGATAATGTTCTGATAATGTCCCAAACGGTACGCATACAATTCGTTCCATTTGAGATCAGCTTTCTTTCTAAAGTTACAAAAAATAAATAAAAACTACGTCACAGTCACGCGCGAAATTCTTCTAATATCCGGTGTTACTATTTAGCGGAACCAGAACGGGCCGGAACGATGCGTCTAAATAGCGAAATCCGGTCGTTTCGGCCGCGAATCGCCGATACACATCCAAATGTAAGTAACTGGTCGTTTCGGCTCCGTAAGTCGTTCGTTCTTCAGTCAGCTACCCGAGGGTTTTACCTGGCGCACAAAATGAACGTTTTGGCCCAAAATGACCCCCCCAAAACATGCAGTTCTGTCCAGAGAGGGGACCATGATGTCCCCCAAAATTAACAAATATTTCTTGTTCATGATATTGTCCTATTTTGTCAGAATGTTGTTCAGGAGTTGTCAGTAGTGGGACATTGGTCCCCTAAATTAATACTCTGAGGTCGAGGGGAACACCCTGGTACTAGGTAAGGTAGGGATAGTGAAAAGAGGGGTAGGAGTAAGGGTACGGTAGAGTAATGAGTAAGGGTAGGGTAGAGTAGGGTAAGTAGTAGGAGTAAGGATAGGGTTTGATAGGGTAGGGTTAGGTGGGGTAGGGCACGGCAAGGCAGAGTATGGTAGGAGTAGGAGTAAGGGGATGGTAGGGTAATGAGTAGGTGTAATGGTCATCTAGTAATGGTAACTCGTAAGGTTGGATAAGAATATGAATACTGGTAGGGTAGAAGTAGGAGTAAGGGTATGGTAGGTTAAGGAGTAGCAGCAATGGTAGTAAGGGTAGCCTGGTAGGGGTAAGAGTTTGGGTAGGTTATGGTTAGGAGTAGAAGTTAGGGTATGGTATTGGTAGAGTAACTGAAGGAGTAAGGGTAAGGGCAAAGAGTATGAGTAAGGGTAGAGTATGGGTATGAGTAGGGTAGGGTAGGAGGTTATGTGTAGGGGTAGGAGTAAGGGTATGGTAGGGGAAGAATTAGGAGTAGGGGGAGGGTAGGGTAGTCGTAAGAATAGGATAGGAGGTAAGGTGTTGGGTAGGTGGTTAGGCGTAATCATAAATGTTAGGAGTAAAGTTAGGGTAGGAGTAAGGGTAGGGTAGGGTAGGGTATTGGATAGGGGAGGACAGGACAATGGCACAACATATACTTTTACAGTAAGTGCAGTTTAGAAGTTGTTTAATGAACAATAATTTCAAAATCATGATTGCATGCCCGTTCTAGGCAGTGCCTAAGTTCATATTATTTGGAAATCAATTCATATAGTGTCTACGATAAAATTTAGAAAATGTTTTTCGAAGTTTATGATACCGATAGCCCTGTTGGAGAAGTTTTGTCGTTAAACCGCCTTTTGCGCACGCACTCCATGTAATGTAGCAGTGTAAAATATCTCACCGACCTCGAAGAAATTTCCCACTGACTTGATCTAGACTTGTCTTTTTAACTTAGCACCCTTCATTCAAAAAGGTGCATTCAGCTTTTCAGTAGACACCTGGTAGATTCCCACTGACTTGATCCCACTGACTTGATCTAGATAACTCCAGTAAAGTAAGTATAAGCGCAACTGCAGAAAACAGTCGAAAGTAGTTTTTGTTCCGAGTCGTTTTGATCCCGGTCCATTTCGGTTCAGGGTCGCTTCGTTCCTATTTTCATCCTGTGTAAATTTAATTTTGTTTTGTTTTCTAGTTACTCCCATCAATCAATTTCTGATTATTCTTGCGAGGTGTTCCTTGTACACCCCGGTGTGTTTGCAGGATGAGCCTACATGCATGAGGATATCCAACCTGTGTAGGGATCTTTAACATGTACATGGGGTGACTGTAACTGCACATGGGGCCTCCAGTGAACGTCCCGATCCGAAGGACGACGCACTGTATCATGTCATTCCTGAAAATGACACGAAGGGAAGCGTGTTTGAACCACCAACTTTTCCTCGCCGCAGGCAGGGATCGAACCGAGGACCTCTAGCACCAGAGGCCAGTGAACTCACCACTGATCTACCTCGCTTCGGATTATAATTAGAGCGTTTTGGAACCTTTTCATGATAGGAAAATCATTATATCACCGCTCTCATTATATAAATGGTTTTCTGTCAAACCTGGGCTGGGATCCGGGGCTGGGTTCTAAATTGGGCTGGACCGTCAAGGTTGTTTAGGATGAAAAGTGAAAAAGGTACAAGTAGGCAAAGATCAGGAAAAGGCGCAATCAGAAAAAGATTCCCACTCCAAAAACCGAGGTGGGAAAAAACCAAACTAACAATCAGGTACTTATACCATGAAACATATCGTAAGCCGAATGAGCAGCTATTTTCCCAATAGGTGGCCACTCAGTTACCTTAACTTAACTAAAAATATGAAAACATACATAAGGCGCCAACAGCACAAAAAATTTTTATACACCAAGACATAAAACAAAAAGAACCACCACAGAAGTATCGACTTGGAACGATCAGTAACACAAAGTTACTGGCGGGCTTAAACCGATTTTACATGGCCATAACCTCACCCTCAGCTTCCGCAGTGGTTCAGTGATATACAAGAAATAAGAAAAATCATATTAAGAAAATACTAAACATAGATACCAACGTTTAACATGAATAACGGAAAGCAGAGTGAGCAGCTATTGAAGGTATTAGGTGGTCACAGTGCTAGCTTGGACAGAACAAGTAAAATGCAGAGGGCTAAGTGAACAGCCAAACTTTAATCGGGTGGCCAAGAATGTCAGAACCTGGCCTAGCATGTACCCTAATGCTGAATGATCCAATTAAGATGCCTTTAGTGTCAGTTCCCTTGAGGATATTAATAATATTCCATTCAGGAGTATTTGCTCCAGACAGCATTTACAGTTCATATCTATCATGCACACAGTCTGATCAGCAACGACAGTTCCATTGAGGATATTAATAATATTTCATTCAGGAGTATTTGCTCCAGACAGCCTTTACAGTTCATATAGATCTATCACGCATACAGTCTGATCAGCAACGACAGTTCCATTGAGGATATTAATAATATTCCATTCAGGAGTATTTGCTCCAGACAGCCTTTACAGTTCATATCTATCATGCACACAGTCTGATCAGCAACGACAGTTCATATTTACTGTGCACGCAGTCTGATCAGCAACAACAGTAAAAACAAAGGTCGTGAATGCAGTCTGATCAGCACCAACAGTTCAGATTTATCATGCACACAGTCTGATCAGCACCAGCAGTTCAGATTTATCATGCACACAGTCTGATCAGCAGCAACAGTTCAGACTTATCGTACACGCAGTCTGATCAGCAGCAATAGTTCAGATTTATCAGGCACACAGTCTGATCAGCACCAACAGTTCAGACTTATCGTACACGCAGTCTGATCAGCAGCAACAGTTCAGACTTATCGTACACGCAGTCTGATCAGCAGCAATAGTTCAGACAACAATCATGCACACAATCTGATAATCACTCGACACCATACACGTAACCTGATCAGCAACTGCAGTTCATAATAATAAGCAACAATAGTTCAGAATTATTAATTTATCATGCCCACAGCCAAACATCGAGCCCAGCCCAATGACCCCCAGCCCAGGTTTACAGACTACCAATATAAATTACTATGGTGTGTTTAATGCAATAAACTATTTCTCTAATTAGCTGTTATAGATAATCAAAGTGGGAAGCAGCATGACCACCATCACGCTGATAAAATCTCAAGTCATGACATACTGGATTCTGTTATTTTTTTGTTCTAGGCTTTGAGAACAGAGGAATTTCAGCTATACCTGACTATATAAAGAAAATGAAGAGAGCCCTTCTTTGACCTGTCGCTTATCACTGCTTTAAAATGTACAAAATTCTCAGGAGAAAACAATCTTGTGTTTTTCTGACTCATTTCAGAGAATTTATTTCATATTATGTTTTGGTCTGGCCTAGCTTTTATGTCACCAGTCTGATTTAGCTTATACATATATACTATTTTACATAATCGAACCAAGGCAGCCCAGGTCAGACCAGACTAGAAATTTGATCATGCCCTCAGGGTCACTATGTATAAGTTCAGTTAGACCTCACATGTGCGCGAATCAAATGGCGAGCTCCATTCCAAAGACAACAGTACCTTCACAGCTATGGGTGAGAGATCTCACAGTTGACCCCAAAGGGGTCATTAAACTGTTGAATAATTTGGCAAATGGGCCAGACGGTCTGAATGTTAAGGTGTTGAAAGAATGTTGTTTTGAAATTGCTAATATCCTGGCCTCTATCTACAATGGGACGCTTGCTCAAGGTGCAGTACACAGCGATTGGCAACAGGCAAATATAACCGCGGTATTTAAGAAAAGTGAGAAATATGGTGCAGCTAATTGTCGACCGGGATTCCTTACCAGTATCTGCTGCAAAACTCCAGAAAGGTAAATGTAGGTAATACTTGTATCAGGAAATGGCGCAATCAGAAAAAATTCCCTCTCCAAAAACCGAGGTGGGAAAAAACAAAATTGCCAATAAGGTACATGTATTTGTGAATTTAATTTTGTTTTGTTTTCTAGTTATTCCCATCAATCAATTTCTGATTATTCTTGCGAGGTGTTCCTTGTACACCCCGGTTTGTTTGCAGTATGAGCCTACATGCATGAGGATATCTAACCTGTGTAGGGATCTTTAACATGCACATGGGGTGACTGTAACTGCACATGGGGCCTCCAGTGAACGTCCCGATCCGAAGGACGGCGCACTGTATCATGTCATTCCTGCAAATGACACGAAGGGAAGCGTATTCGAACCGCCAACTTTTCCTCGCCGCAGGCGGGGATCGAACCCAGGACCTCTAGCACCAGAGGCCAGTGAACTAACCACTGATCTACCTCGCTTCGGATTATAATTAGAGCGTTTTGGAACCTTTTCATGATAGGAAAATTATATCACCGCTCTCATTATATAAATGGTTTTCTGTCAAACCTGGGCTGGGATCCGGGGCTGGGTTCTAAATAGGGCTGGGCCGACAAGGTTGTTTAGGGTGAAAAGTGAAAGAATGTCAGAACCTGGCCGAGCACGTACCCTAATGCTGAATGATCCAATTAAGATGCCTTTAGTGTCAGTTCCCTTGAGGATATTAATAATATTCCATTCAGGAGTATTTGCTCCAGACAGCATTTACAGTTCATATCTATCATGCACACAGTCTGATCAGCAACGACAGTTCCATTGAGGATATTAATAATATTCCATTCAGGAGTATTTGCTCCAGACAGCCTTTACAGTTCATATCTATCATGCACACAGTCTGATCAGCAACGACAGTTCATATTTATTGTGCACGCAGTCTGATCAGCAACAACAGTAAAACAAAGGTCGTGAATGCAGTCTGATCAGCACCAACAGTCCAGATTTATCATGCACACAGTCTGATCAGCACCAGCAGTTCAGATTTATCATGCACACAGTCTGATCAGCTGCAACAGTTCAGACTTATCGTACACGCAGTCTGATCAGCAGCAATAGTTCAGATTTATCATGCACACAGTCTGATCAGCACCAACAGTTCAGACTTATCATGCACATAGTCTGATCAGCAGCAACAGTTCAGACTTATCGTACACGCAGTCTGATCAGCAGCAATAGTTCAGACAACAATCATGCACCCAATCTGATAATCACTCGACACCATACACGTAACCTGATCAGCAACTGCAGTTCATAATAATAAGCAACAATAGTTCAGAATTATTATCATGCCCACAGCCAAACATCGAGCCAAGCCCAATGACCCCCAGCCCAGGTTTACAGACTACCAATATACATTACTTTGGTATGTTTAATGCAATAAACTATTTCTCTAATTAGCTGTTATAGATAATCAAAGTGGGAAGAAGCATGACCACCATCACGCTGATAAAATCTCAAGTCATGACATACTGGATTCTGTTATTTTTTTGGTCTAGGCTTTGAGAGCAGAGGAATTTCAGCTATACCTGACTATATGAAGAAAATGAAGAGAGTCCTTCTTTGACCTGTTGCCTATAACTGCTTTAAAATGTACAAAATTCTCAGGAGAAAACAATCTTGTGTTTTTCTGACTCCTTTCAGAGAATTTATTTCATATTATGTTTTGGTCTGGCCTAGCTTTGCCCAAAATGTTATGTCACCAATCTGATTTAGTTTATACATATATAATATTTTACATAATCGGACCAAGGCAGCCCAGGTCAGACCAGACTAGAAATTTGATTATGCCCTCAGGGTCACTATGTATAAGTTCAGTTAGACCTCACATGTGCGCGAATCAAATGGTGAGCTCCATTGCAAAGACAACAGTACCTCCACAACTATGGGTGAGAGATCTCACAGTTGACCCCAAAGGGGTCATTAAACTTTTGAATAATTTGGCAAATGGGCCAGACGGTCTGACTGTTAAGGTGTTGAAAGAATGTTGTTTTGAAATTGCTCCTATCCTGGCCTCTATCTACAATGGGACGCTTGCTCAAGGTGCAGTACACAGCGATTGACAACAGGCAAATATAACCGCGGTATTTAAGAAAAGTGAGAAATATGGTGCAGCTAATTGTCGACCGGGATTCCTTACCAGTATCTGCTGCAAAACTCCAGAAAGGTAAATGTAGGTAATACTTGTATCAGGAAATGGCGCAATCAGAAAAAAATTCCCTCTCCAAAAACCGAGGTGGGAAAAACAAAATTGCCAATAAGGTATTTTTGAATTTAATTTTGTTTTGTTTTCTCGTTATTCCCATCAATCAATTTCTGATAATTCTTGCGAGGTGTTCCTTGTACACCCCGGTTTGTTTGCAGTATGAGCCTACATGCATGAGAATATCTAACCTGTGTAGGGATCTTTAACATGCACAGGGGGTGACTGTAACTGCACATGGGGCCTCCAGTGAACGTCCCGATCCGAAGGACGGCGCACTGTATCATGTCATTCCTGCAATTGACACGAAGGGAAGCGTGTTCGAACCGCCAACATTTCCTCGCCGCAGGCGGGGATCGAACCCAGGACCTCTAGCACAAGAGACCAGTGAACTAACCACTGATCTACCTCGCTTCGGATTATAATGATTAGAGTTTCATGATAGGAAAATTATATCACCGCTCTCATTATATAATGGTTTTCTGTCAAACCTGGGCTGGGCTCCGGGGCTGGGTTCTAAATTGGGTTGGACCGACAAGGTTGTTTAGGTTGAAAAGTGAAAGAATGTCAGAACCTGGCCGAGTATGTACCCTAATGCTGAATGATCCAATTAAGATGCCTTTAGTGTCAGTTCCCTTGAGGATATTAATAATATTCCATTCAGGAGTATTTGCTCCAGACAGCATTTACAGTTCATATCTATCATGCACACAGTCTGATCAGCAACGACAGTTCCATTGAGGATATTGATAATATTCCATTCAGGAGTATTTGCTCCAGACAGCCTCTACAGTTCATATCTATCATGCGCACAGTCTGATCAGCAACGACAGTTCATATTTATTGTGCACGCAGTCTGACCGGCAACAACAGTAAAAACCAAAGGTCGTGAATGCAGTCTGATCAGCACCAACAGTTCAGATTTATCATGCACACAGTCTGATCAGCAGCTACAGTTCAGACTTATCGTACACGCAGTCTGATCAGCAGCAATAGTTCAGATTTATCATGCACACAGTCTGATCAGCACCAACAGTTCAGACTTATCGTACACGCAGTCTGATCAGCAGCAACAGTTCAAACTTATCGTACACGCAGTCTGATCAACAGCAATAGTTCAGATTTATCATGCACATAGTCTGATCAGCAGCAACAGTTCAGACTTATCGTACACGCAGTCTGATCAGCAGCAATAGTTCGGACTTATCATACAAGCA
The DNA here is from genome assembly GCA_964017185.1 of Rugalucina vietnamica. Taxonomy (NCBI): domain Eukaryota; kingdom Metazoa; phylum Mollusca; class Bivalvia; order Lucinida; family Lucinidae; genus Rugalucina; species Rugalucina vietnamica. The sequence goes on from OZ024877.1 coordinate 16,017,932, forward strand.
GTCTGATCAGCAACAACAGTTCAGACAACACTCATGCACACAATCTGATAATCACTCGCAACAACTATTCAGACACCATACACGTAACCTGATCAGCAACTGCAGTTCATAATAATAAGCAACAATAGTTTAGAATTATTATCATGCCCACAGCCAAACATCGAGCCCAGCCCAATGACCCCCAGCCCAGGTTTACAGACTACCAATATAAATTACTATGGTATGTTTAATGCAATAAACTATTTCTCTAATTAGCTGTTATAGATAATCAAAGTGGGAAGCAGCATGACCACCATCACGCTGATAAAATCTCAAGTCATGACATACTGGATTCTGAACTATGGTTCATTTTATTTGGCATGTAATGACAGAAAGGCTTTTTTCACTTCCTCTGACCAAAGTCGGTATACACTTTGGTCATGTCAGAATGTGTGCTACGCCTTGTCCTATCTCCTTGATAATATTTATATTAGATTTGGGACCAAGTTATACAGACAAATTGTTGAAATTCCGATGGGTACAAGTTGCGAACCTCTCGTAGCTGATTTATTTTTATACTGCAACGAAAGAGATTTCATGGATTCTCTTAGCATGATAAACAAGCTGATGTTATCGAGGCTTTCAGTTCCACATCTAGGTACCTCGATGACCTTTTGAACATTGACAACCCTTATTTTGAAGGTATGGTCAATCAAATTTATCCACCTGAACTACAGTTGAACAAAGCCAATATCTCAGATACCGAAGCCCCCTTTTTAGATCTACATCTTTCTATTGCAAATGGATTTGTTTCTTCTAAAATTTATTATAAGCGCGATGACTTTGATTTTGATATAGTAAATTTTCCTTTTTTGGATGGTGACGTTCCTCGTCGTGCTTCTTATGGTGTATACATTTCGCAACTTATTAGGTTTGCTAGAGTCTGCAATCATGTTACAGACTTCAACGCTCGAAATAAATGTTTAATGGCAAAACTACTCCAACAGGGCTATCGGTATCATAAACTTCGAAAAACCTTTTCTAAATTTTATCGTCGACACTATGAATAGATTTCCAAATATAATGTTGGGTTAAAGACGATTTTAACTGAGGGCCTTTCGGAACCTGAATTTTATGGTGACTTGGTTTACAAATTTAAGAAACTTATAGGAATTAATGATTTTTCTTTTTAATTCAGAAAAATCATAACACGTTACAGACGTATAGGTTATAACTTGAATGTTATGCGACAGTCTGCATGCTTAGTTTTTAACCCAATCATGGTTGATAACTATGCTGCCTTCTTTAATTGCATGCCGGTTAGTCGGGCGTCAGACTCTATGATGGCCCCGACTTAAAGCTATTCATTTTAGTTGGTTGGGGCCGTAGCTTCTTGTCTGTTGCTTGGCCCACCGGGGTCCAACTGGTGTTTTTCTTTTGCTCCGGAGTTAGTAGGTTATTCGGCGCCCAGGGATCTCCATCGTCGGGCAGCTTACTCAATCTGTGAGTCCTAGGTTTTGATTCATCAGGATGTTTATCTTGATTTATATGTTTGTTCTTGATGATTCATTGACTAGTTAGAGATTCACCACGAGGACCGAAGAACTAACTAAATGTTATGAACCACTGCAGAAGCTGAGGGTGAGGTTAGGCGCCTGTAAAACCGGTTTAAGCCCGCCAGTAACTTTGTGTTACTGATCGTTCCAAGGCGATACTTCTGTGGTGTTTTATGTCTTGGTGTTTAAATTTTTTTGTGCTGTTGGCGCCTTATAGAAAAACCTTTTCTAAATTTTATTGTCGACACTATGAATTGATTTCCAAATATAATGTTGGGTTAAAGACGCTTTTAAGTGAGGGCCTTTCGGAACCTGAATTTTATGATGACTTAGTTTACAAATTTAAGAAACTTATAGGGGTTGGTGATTTTTCTTTTCAGTTCAGAAAAATCATAACACGTTACAGACGTATAGGTTATAACTTGAATGTTATGCGACAGTCTGCATGCTTAGTTTTTAACCCAATCATGGTTGATAACTATCCTGCCTTCTTTAATTGCACGCCGGTGGGTCGGGCGTCAGACTCTATGATGGCCCCGACTTAAAGCTATTCATTTTAGTTGGTTTGGGCCGGAGTTTCTTGTCTGTTGCTTGGCCCACCGGGGTCCAACTAGTGTTTTTCTCTTGCTCCGGAGTTAGTAGGTTATTCGGCGTCCAGTGATCTCCATCGTCGGGCAGCTTACTCAATCTGTGAGTCCTTGTTTTTGATTCATCAGGATGTTTATCATGATTTATTTGTTTGTTCTTGATGACTAGTTAGAGATTCACCACGAGGACCGAAGAACTTACTAAATGTTATGAACCACTGCAGAAGCTGAGGGTGAGGTTAGGATCCTGTAAAACCGGTTTAAGCCCGCCAGTAACTTTGTGTTACTGATCGTTCCAAGGCGATACTTCTGTGGTGGTTCTTTTTGTTTTATGTCACGGTGTTTAAACTTTTTTGTGCTGTTGGCGCCTCATGTATGTTTTCATATTTTTAATTAAGTGAAGGTAACTGAGTGGCCACCTATTGGGAAAATAGCTGCTCATTCGGCTTACGATATGTTTCATGGTATAAGTGCCTGATTGTTAGTTTGGTTTTTCCCACCTCGGTTTTTGGAGTGGGAATCTCTTTCTGATTGCGCCTTTTCCTGATCTTTGCCTACTTGTACCTTTTTATGTGTGTTTTCATAGTTGTTTTAATAGTTTCAGTTAAGTTAAGGTAACTGAGTGGCCACCTATTGGGAAAATAGCTGCTCATTCGGCTTACGATATGTTTCATGGTATAAGTACCTGATTGTTAGTTTGGTTTTTTCCCACCTCGGTTTTGGAGTGGGAATCTTTTTCTGATTGCGCCTTTTCCTCATCTTTGCCTACTTGTACCTTTTTTCTGTTATTTTTTTGTTCTAGGCTTTGAGAGCAGAGGAATTTCAGCTATACCTGACTAAATAAAGAAAATGAAGAGAGTCCTTCTTTGACCTGTCGCTTATCACTGCTTCAGAATGTACAAAATTCTCAGGAGAAAACAATCTTGTGTTTTTCTGACTCATTTCAGAGAATTTATTTCATATTATGCTTTGGTCTGGCCTGGCTTTGCCCAAAATGTTATGTCACCAATCTGATTTAGCTTATATATACACTATTTTACATAATCGGACCAAGGCAGCCCAGGTCAGACCAGACTAGAAATTTGATCATGCCCTCAGGGTCACTATGTATAAGTTCAGTTAGACCTCACATGTGCGCGAATCAAATGGTGAGCTCCATTCCAAAGACAACAGTACCTTCACAGCTATGGGTGAGAGATCTCACAGTTGACCCAAAGGGGTCATTAAACTGTTGAATAATTTGGCAAATGGGCCAGACGGTCTGAGTGTTAGGGTGTTGAAAGAATGTTGTTTTGAAATTGCTCCTATCCTGGCCTCTATCTACAATGGGACGCATGTTCAAGGTGCAGTACACAGCGATTGACAACAGGCAAATATAACCGCGGTATTTAAGAAAAGTGAGAAATATGGTGCAGCTAATTGTCGACCGGGATTGCTTACCAGTATCTGCTGCAAAACTTCAGAAAGGTAAATGTAGGTAATACTTATATCAGGAAATGGCGCAATCAGAAAAAAAATCCCTCTCCAAAAACCGAGGTGGGAAAAACAAAATTGACAATAAGGTATTTATACTAAGAGAAAATATCGTAAGCCGAGTGGGCTGCTATTTCCCATTAGGTGGTCACTCAGTAATCTGAACCTATCTAAATATGTGAAAACGTACACAAGGTTCAAACAGCACAAAAATTCAACACCAAAACATAAAACAATTAGAACCACAACAGAAGTATCGCCTTAGAACAATCAGTAATATAAAATTACTGGCGGGTTTAAACCGGTATTACATTACCATAACCTCACTTTTAGCTTCTGAAGTGGTTCAGTTATACACAAATATAAACGAAAAATAAGGAAAATCATGTCAAAATAAGTTTGTTTGTTTGTTTGTTTGTTTGTTCGGGTTTAACGGCGCTTTCAACATTTTCTGTCATATCAGACGGTGTCTGGTTGTTACAGGGAGCTCAATGCTCACTTTTATAGTGCTGCCTCACTGTGGTATCAGATCCCAGACACCTGATACCACCTCCAGTCACATTATACTGACACCGGAGCGACCAGTCCTGGCCCTACCCCGAAAATCCGAGTGCCAAGCGGGGAGCAACTAGTACCAGTGTTAACGACTTTGTTAAGTCCCGGCCCGGGATCGAACCCGGTATCTCCGACACTCTACCTTCTGAGCTACCGAGGCCGGTCAAAATAGTTTATATTGAAAAGCTATTGAAGTGAGGTAGTCACAGTGCACAATTGGATAGAACAAGTAAAATGCAGGGGCAAAGTTCATAACCAAATAATATTCGGGCCACAATGTCATGCAACATAAAACTCATACATGTAACTGAAATAACTTTGAAAACTGTGAACAACAATAGCAGTGTCGCATTGGAACAGTCAGTTATAAATAACTAGGGAAGGGGGCTTAGACCGGTTTTATATGGCCATAACCTTACCCCAGCTTTCAACACATTTAGTTAGTTGTTCGGTCAGCCTGGTGAATCTCTAACCAGTCAATGCATCGTCAAGACAAACAAATAAAACATAAAAATACCGTGACGATTCAAAAACGACGATTCACAGATGCAACAAGCTGAGTGCCAAAATCTAGAGCAAAAAGAAAAACAACAGTTGAACCCCGGTAGGCCAACCAAAAGTAATAGCTCTCAGTCGGGGTTATCATAGAGGCTGACACCCGACCCACTGGCGTGCAACTGAAGAAGCATGCATAGTTATCAACCGTGATTGGGTTAAAAACAAAGCATGCAGACTGTCACATCCCCGGGGCCGCTTCACAAAGTCTTTAATGCAGGGATAGATGAACTAACTATTAAAATTACGCATAACATTTTTTCACTAAGCAGAAATGATTTTACAAAACTATTACACGAAGTAAAACGCTATCACACAATTGTTAAAAGTCTAGTTACTTGACATTATAGTTTAAAAAAAATCGCATAGCCTGTCAATAAACTAAAGTGTGTGATTCCAAATGTCTGATAATGGATTTTTGCAGATACTTTACAACTGCTAAATGTTGATGATAAAATAAAATGGTACCTTTTTATTGTCACAATTAAGAATTTAGTTCGCAAAATAAGTATGCATATTCTTGATCAACGATTATCTCCCTTGTCAATGCAAAATCTCTATTCAAAATTAATCTTGGCCATAGTCTGCAGGTATTGATAATTTTTCTATCGCACGAATTCTGAAAAAAAAATCAGAGAATGTTTTAGGCTAGTCTATAATTAGCAATCATTAAGGCACATTTATCAATATACTGGCAAGGTATAAGGTTATTGATGATCAACGATTATCTCCATTGTCAATGCAAAATCTCTATTTAAAATTTATTTTGGCCATATTCTGCAAGTCCTTATAATTTTTCTATCGTCCTCTACACACAAATTTTCTGAAAAAAAAAAAAAAAAAAAAAAAAAAAACAGAAACAAGGTTTTAGACTAGTCTGTAATAAGCAATCATCCTATAGACATAGTACAGAGCCTATGGAGACAAAACTATGGTTAAATGAGTTAACGAAAATTAAACAATATGAGTTAATTTTTTGTTTACTTTTGTTTAAACAACACTTTTTAGACCAATCAATGAGCATCTCATTTAAATATTAAAATCGGCTGGTTTCCAGCCTACATATATAATCAATATTAGAAATAGGGTACTGGTAACCAAAACCATCCTGACCTTCAGGTCTTTAGTACACTAAGTCTTGTTCTATTCGTATGTGCCATGGCAAAACAAAGTCTATCTTTAGTGGCTGTACTTTTCATACCATCATAATGAAGACACTGATAAGCTGCTCTGTTGTCAAACAGCTGATCTCACAGCTGATCTCAATCTTTATTTTTTACTGAAAGGTCATGTTCCTGCTAGTTTATTTGCAATTTGGCTGATCACATGTAGATTTACAAAGGTACCTTTTTCATGGCCAATACAGGAAGTGTCACAATGTCACAAGAGTACAAAGCTGTGTCACAACAAAACTTATCTTAATGAACATTACTTTTTGTACAGTTACAGTAAGACAAAGACACCGATCACCTGCCCAGTTGTAACAAGCTGGTCTGGATCTTACAGTCTATAGGATAAAACAGATAATCAACTGATTTATTCTTCAAGTGCTGTGTTTTGGAAATTAATTCATAGTTTGAGTGATCTTCCATCAAGACCCTTTTGAAGGTCCTGATGAAAGGTCATTGAACTATGAATTAATTTCCAAAACACAGCACTTGAAAAAATCAGTTGATTATCTATAACTTAAAGCACCTTTATCAATATACAGGGAAGGTATAAAATTATACTACAACACTATATCCGAATACCGTATATCTTATTTCTTATTTATTCCATTGTCTCTGCAAAAAGACCTACAATTGACTCGCAAAACTTATCCCAGCCGGGTTTCATTACTCGCTCTCCATTTTCCCGAACCCAATGAACCCTGGTATTATGCTGATATTGATGATACAAATATTTAGGCATCAGTTTCAAATTAACCTCCTCCCAGATCATAAGTACCGTTGGTTTCTGTTCATAGTAAGCAATGAGGGCTTCATTTCGACACCACATCTTCTTACAAAACGCTTTCGTCACAAAGAACACTACGACAGAACTTTCCTCCACACATCTTATTATTTCATTGGCCAGAGACTTTCCCGGACGAAAATCATTATAACCAGTAGCGACACATCTCGAATCCGTCTTCAAAAGATTCTTCAAGCCTTCGTCTAGTTTAGGAGCAATATCATTCATGACAATATCGTCATCTTCACAACAAAACGATAAGAAAACGGGTATGTTTTGCCTATTTTCGTTATTTTCTTTATACTGCTGTATACCGCGTTTGATTTTTGCCTCCACTTGAGCATCTTTTATAATGCGCAAGACAGTAAATACCAGTACAACAACTGCTACCACCTCAAGTGTTGCCAGCAACGAATAAGTGACAATAACGATATTCTCCTTACAGAGGTAATACGATAGACCCAGAATACGCTGACCGATGACTCGAATATCTCCATCCATCAAACATGTTGCAGTCATGTTGTAGGCAATCGTCCAGTTGAAATAATGTCGATTTTCGCAAGAACAGGATATGGGGTTTCCTTGAAGGCCTATGCTGGTAGAAACAGTGCAGTTTGATGTGATGTGAACTTTTTGTATTATCAGAGAGTTTATTCTTTGAAGGCTAGAGGGATCAACCACAATAATTTTGTTGTTCCTCAAGTCCAAGTGTTCCAGTGCAGTCAGCCCTTCTGTGCTAAAGGTCACCGCTTCTAAGTTATTGTTTGACAAATCGAGAATTTGTAACAAGTGCGCATTTTCAAACGAATCATATGGTAAAGTGTACAAACCGTTTCCTGAAACAATAAGTTTTTTCAGGTTCTTCAAGTTTGTAATTATTGACCTCACGTTACCTTCTTCGGCAAATGCGTCCCCTAGAGAGTTTTGCGATAAAATAAGGTCAACAACTGCATTAAAAGTTTGAAATATGCGAGGATCTAAAAACGTTAATAGGTTCTCAGAGAAGTCAATGGTGGCTAAACTTATACTTCCGGTAATGTAAACAGAAGCGTTTGCGCTCACGCTAAAGCGAAGAAAACTGGGAATGCAAAATTTAGAACGAAATTTGAAACTTTGAGAAGAGAAATCAAAGCAGATATCAGAAAACAGCATGAGTTGTATGTAAATAACTTGGTTGGTGATGTTAAGGCTAATCCAAGAGATTTTTATCGGTACATAAATAGTCAGAAAAAAGATGTTCAAGGTATCCCCCCTTTGAAAAAGCGAAATGGAAGTGGTCTTGCTGAATCAGATTTTGAAAAGGCTGGTGAATTCAATGGTCAGTTTACGGATGTGTTCACCAAAACTGAACATAGCCAGGTCCCTCTTCTGAATAGAAAAGCCCCGTTTATGGAAGACATAGTGATATCCAAAGAAGGTGTCACAAAACTTCTGAAAGGTTTGAACCCGTCGAAAGCTTTAGGTCCTGATGAGCTTCATCCTAGAGTCCTTAAGGAATTGGCATCTGAGCTAGGTCCTGTTTTTGCACATCTTTTTCAACAGTCAATAGACTCGGGTGAAATCCCCAAAGAATGGTCTTTAGCAAACATTTGTCCCCTGTTCAAAAAGGCTGACAGGTCTCTTGCTTGCAACTATCGTCCAGTTTCCTTGACCTGCGTACCCTGCAAACTTCTGGAACATATAGTGTGTTCTAATATCATGTCCCATTTGGATCATCATAAACTTTTGTCAGACAGGCAACATGCATTCAGGAAATCCCACAGTTGTGAAACCCAGTTAGCTACAGTGATTGATGACTGGGCAAAAATCTTAGACAATCAAGGTCAGGTTGACACATTTATCTTGGATTTCGAAAAAGCTTTTGACACTCCTCCGCATGAACTCCTTAAAAGCAAATTGTTCAGTTATGGAATTGGTGGGAAAACAATTAAATGGATTGATGCCTTCCTTTGCTATAGACAACAAAGAGTTGTGGTTAATGGCGTTAAATCAGACTGGGCTCCTGTTGTATCTGGTGTCCCACAGGGCACCGTTCTTGGCCCCTTGTTGTTTTCGTTGCATATAAATGATATCACCTCAGATATTGAATCGGAAATCAGACTCTTTGCTGATGATTGTGTTTGTTATCGTGAAATTAAGAATGAGGAGGATACAGTGAAACTTCAGAAGGATATTGATCGATTAGGTAGTTGGGCCAGGAAATGGGGTATGAGATTTCAACCTGTCAAGTGCAATATGATGCAGCTGACAAATAAACGTACTAGTAAAATTCAGGCTTCTTACAAGCTTGAGGGTACTGTGTTGGAAAACGTTGAGAGTATCAAATATCTTGGTGTAACAATAACTAAGGATTTAAAATGGAATACTCACATCAGCAATGTGTGTACCAAAGCCAATAGGACCCTTGGTTTTTTGAGACGAAATCTGTTTTCTTGCCCCCAAGATGTGAGAGAAGCTGCCTACAAAGGTCTGGTGAGACCTATTCTTGAATATGGTAGCTCAGTTTGGGACCCTCATTATGAAGGTTTGATAGATGATTTGGAGAAGGTGCAAAAGCGTGCGGCTAGGTTTGTAACTAGGAACTATACATATGAAAAAGGTAGTATGACTGGCATCCTTAAAAAACTAAAATGGGAATCCCTGCAGAAAAGAAGGAAGGATAATAGAATTATATTACTTTACAAAGGTCTAAAAGGGAGAGCAAAAATACCCACGGATGACCTTATCCCCAAAAATAGGCGTTGTAGGAATCAACACTCCTTGGCATTTCAGATACCTTCAGCAAGTACAAATGCCTATTTACACAGTTTCTTCCCCCAGACCATTAGAGATTGGAATGAACTCCCTGATTCTCTGATCTCCTCTGCTGAATTGTCAGATGATTGTGTGTCTAAATTTACTTCTCTTGTGAGAGCTCGGGACTAACCCCCACCGGTCAAGCCCCATCCCCCCCTGGTGTAGTATTGTCAGTTTGACGTTTCACCAGTAAACTATTCTGATTCTGATTCTGCCTGGAATATTCAATGACAGACAGGTAAATTCGATTTCTTGAATACAAACATGTGAATCGTACACCACTTTCAGTGGCTGAGTTAGAAACTTCCTAATGTAAAGCTCTTTCAACCGCGACGAAAACTGTAAATATCTTCTCATCCCCGGTCTAACAATAATTTGGTTTTGATTCCATGAGTAACTGAAATCTGCAGACTCTAATTCCATAAAGCCAGGAAATGTCAGTCGACCCGAATACAATATTGCAAATAAATTTGCAACGGCTGAACCTGAGTCTGAAATATTTAGTTTTTCTAATTGCGAAAATGATCTAAACAAGTCGTCAACGTCAGCTGCAAAAGAAACTTTTGTTCTGCTGAGATCTAGATACTTAAGTGGTTTGTTCCTCACTGAGTTCGTAAAATTGTTGTCGATTGTTAATTCACCGAAGTCTGAGACTGAAGTATTGGAATAAATCAGTTTTTCTAAATTAGGTAAGGTCATTTCACCATTTAAGCCCTCGACAAACGATGCGCGCGTTAGCCGATTATTGCTTAGGTCTAAAACGCGTAACTTCTCGAGACCTTTGAATGCTCTTTCTCCAATTTCTCTCAAGCAACGACATGCAATCTGCAGATATTCTAAATTTATTAAACGCTCAAATTCACTATTGTTAAGCTTTACGTTAACGTCTTCACGTGTTGTCCACACTGACTCTCCAGGATTAAATGATAATGTTGTGACGTTCAGCCAACCACTGTCATCAAAACTGAATGCACTGTCTGTATGGAAATCGCTAAAATCATATAAAGTTACATTAGTAACATTATCCGGAATAAAGCTTGGCATGTGTCTGTTACACTCCATCCTTATACCATAGCACTTACAGTGCTCTGGACAACGCCGTGATGTCGAAAGCGTCACTGATTTAATTAAAATCACCAATACATGTATAATGCAATATTTCATTTTGTTATGATACGCCATTTCGGAGAACAAAAGGCTTACTCTTTCAATTTATGTGTGACATAATAGTAAAATGTATATAGAAATATTTAAATTTCCAGATAAGCTCTAGCAACGAAGTCCAGATGAAAGTCTGTACAATCTATGTAAAGTTTCTGTTCATACATATGCTAATCCTAGTAAACTGCATTGAAACAGGAAGAAACTCATGGAGACAAAAAAACAAACAACAAAATATGAGCCCCTGCATGAGAAAAGCAACAATTTGGTATTCCTACCTTGTCAGACACAATCCGGGCTGTATAGTCACCGAAAATAATTAAAAACTTGATTTTTCAGATTTCAGAGGAAGGGTGATTGTACTATCCGTGTAGCGAAAACAAAGGCGGTGATCAGCTGTGCAGTTACTGCACAGCTAATCTGCGTCTTTGTTTTCGCATACGCAGATTGTTTGTTTTCTCGGCTCATATACAATTTGCATCACTTGAGATCGAACCAAAACTAGAAAGTACTTTGAGTATACTTCATAAGCAACATAAAATCTTTTGCGAGGCATCAAGAGGTATGCGTTGCATATAAAAAGGCACAAGTAGGCAATGATCATAAAATTCAAAGTAAGGCCAGAAAGTCCAGCGATTATTTTTCCTCTTCCTTTTTTAATTATTTACAATCCCAACTCAGACAGTTGGCAGAAAAGGAAAAGCAACAAAAAATCACACAAAATACAGCATGCTTGAATAGCAATATGACAAGATGGTTCTTTCCCCAAAAAAAGTAGCCATCAAGCTAGAATCAACCAAAACAAAGGTGATGAGTAAAACAAAGAGGAAAAAAAAATAAGACTGATCTATTCGTCAAGTCTAGATTGTTTTGGTTTTAATGGCTCTCCCGTCTCTCTTATATGGTTATTGAAGAGAATCATGAAAATACTGCCTGCTTTGCATTGATGATAGCTTTCTCAAATTGATCGTCTTGGTGCCGTTTTCAGTCATTTTAAGTCAAATCTCAAGAAGTTACAACCTCCTCGTGGTTTGGTTTGGACGCGTGGTCTCCATACAGGAATAAGAAAATAGGCAAGTACTAAGAATTGCAGCTCGGGCGGGCGTCAGACTCTGTGATGGTCACCGACTTAAAGCTATTCATTTTAGTTGGTTGGGGCCGGAGCTTCAACTGGTGTGTTACTTTTTCACTTGATTTTCACTATGTTATTGGATAAAAGCGATTTTCTAGCAGAAGAGTTTTGGGGTATATAAGATGTTGTGCGTCATTAATCTCGAAGAAGCAATTGTAAAAATCACTGAGACCAATAAAGATGTCGAAGTAAAAAGTAAATATCATTATATTTTGTTTGTAATTTTGCTACGCCCTCGGTTTCAACACTCCCCTCGGGACCTAGCGAATGTTAATGAATGGAAAATTATGTTTGATCCCTATAGTGATATTAATCATTTTTGCCGTTTTCAGCCATTTCTACTTCAGTTAAAGGAGACCAGAGGTGAATTGCTCTAGAAAGATATCTTGGTCTTGTTGTTTGGACACGAGGTCTACGAACGTGACTAAGAAAACAAGGAAGTGCAAAGAATTTTGGCTCTTCAAAACAAATCTGTCCACTACAAATGTTTATTCTTACCATTTAACAACAAAAAAGGAAGAAATATAAATATCGTGTTGAAGCTGAACAAGAGTAGACTTTCTTGCTGTCTGTTAACTCTGCCTGTCTGTTGTGTTTCTCACGTTTCCTTTTTAATTGTATGAATTCCTGGGCTCCTCTATTCTTACTTTTCATTACTTTTATAACAAGATACTAAAATTTGTCAGCTCATTTGACTAAATGATTCAAATTATACATGGATGTACCAACTATTGTCTTGGTGGATGTTTTTTGCTTAGCAAAAAAAGTGATTGGGTTTATATGATGTTTAGCGTCATGAATTTCGTAGTAGTCATTAGTACAACTCGAGACCATAAATGATGCCAAAGTAGTAAGGAAGTATCATTAATTGTGATTCGGTTTGTAATTTAGACAACATGTATTTTTTGATTGCACTTATGGTTTAATCTTGTTGCGACAAGCAATACATGGTTTAGTGGGCTACTGGTAAAGTCTTAACTTAGCAACGTTATACTCATTAACGAGAAGGCTTTTAAATCATTCGCTTCAGCTTAAGACTGAAAATTATAGATGTGTTTAAATCAAAGGCATGACGAGTCGCGTTGGCTTCCTTTCAATTGATGTCGAGTTGCCTTGGCTGTGGAACTCAGCACAGACTGTTTGGCCGGACCTTTGAAGATGGTATTCGAAGACAGTGAAAACGTTAAAACACAAGAGAGGAAGAACGTTCAAACACTGTCTCAGAGTTTGAGTCGTAATTTCGGCTTCGATGACGGATTACTGGGTGTCATTTGGTCTGCATTTCTTTCCCAACATTCTTTCGCGGTTGTTGAAGAGAATCATATAAGGACTAACTACTTTACCTTGATGATAGTTTTTTCATACCATGCCGATTTCAGACATTTCAAGTCAAGTCTAAAGATGAAAGAGCACATAATCTCCTCAACGAGAAATCTCGATTGTATGGTTTTGACGTGTGGTCTTCATTCAGGAATAAGAAAACAGGCAACCGCTAAAAACAGCAATAAAAAAAAAGAAAAAAAAAGAAGAAGAAGAACCGGTTCCCCATAAATGTTTGCTCTTATCAGGATTCAACAATAAGGTAGAAATCTACACACTATTGTGAAGATGAACAAGTACAGTCTTATTTGCTGACTGCTTAATCCACCTACTTGTTGGGTTGTATGCTCGTCATCTTTGTTTATAACTGTATCGATTAATTTAGACCCTCTTTTCGTACTTTTTCATGACTTATGACAAGACAATTGAACTTGTTATCTACATGTAATTTAAAATTATGATTTAAATACTGAGGTCCTACCAAGGGGTATTGGTTTCCTGCTCCCTGGAATAAAAATAATATTTCTCTCCAGCTTCCTTAAAACGAGCTTTCTGTTGTGGTTCTATATGTTTCATGTTTTGGTGTCGAATTTATAAAAGAAATAAGTAAAATAAATAGCGAGTCGAAGACGAGCTGTTTTTACTTATTTTTTCTACGAGGTCTTTTACTAACTTGTAGTATGACACAACACAAATTGGCAGATCAGTACTGTAACTTCCAATATCAGGAAGTTATTGTACGGCTTTCATCCCGCCTCTTTGCTTTGTAATAATATGTGGGCCCGCCTCTTTTCATATTGACTTGTATTGGATTTAATGTTATAAAAACTTCAAAGGAAAAACAGAAAGTCATACTACAAGTACGTTTTCAGTTCGGATAACTGAGTGACCGCCTATTGGGAAATAGCTGCTGACTCAGCTTACGATATGTTTTCTAAGTATAAGTACCTATTTGTCAATTAACTTTTTCCCACCTCGATTGTTGGAGTGGCGATTTCATTCTGATTGCGCCTTTTCCTGAACATTGCCTACTTGTACCTTTTTCTCCCTAGCTCCTCAAAACCCCAGTTTGGGCCCCAATACTACAGCACATGGACGCATAAACTATTGGTTTTGGTAGAGATGCGTTTCTAGAAAGGTGATTGGGTATACAAGATGTGAATTATAAATCTCGAAGAATTCAATATTAAAATTTACTGATACCATAAAAGATGTCAAAGTAATAAGGAAGTATCATTAAATTTTGTTTGTTATTCAGACAGCATGCATTTCAGTTTGGATGGCACTCATGTTTTGACTTGCATCCACATGCAATACGTGGTTCAGCCGGTTACTGTAAAGCCTGAATTGCGCTAGACGCATTAAAGAGCACAGCCTCTAAAAGCATCCACTTCAGCTTTTAAAAGTCTGAAAATCTTAGTTGTGTTTAAATCAAAGTCATTAGGTCATGATACATATAGTTCTAAATTAATGTACATCTTTTAACTATTGTACATATATATTTTATTGTCACGTAAGCGCAATTACTATGAGTGCGTATGTTACATAGCCAGTAACCAATTAGTGGAACCAATAGCTATACGTACGTGGCCTGTACAGTTTGCAAAAGAATCGTCAAAACACTGATTTCTTTCATTTGTCAAATGGCCATGTTGCTAGATTTAAGCAATTGTAGGCACACGTCAGAAGTATGACGGTTGATTTTATTATGCCGTCTTATGGCTGGGCTAATAGCAGCTAAATCGAGCAAAGCCACGCGTTTTTCAAGATCAAAGACGAGCTCGAGTTTTGTTAGCTATGGAACTCAGTGCAGATTGTTTAGCCGGATTTAAACATGGAGTAACAAGAGAGGGATTACGTGAAAAACCTTACCATACTTTTGAGTAATAATATCAGTTGCTGTGACTGATAACTTGTTGCCATATGAACTGTCTTTCTTCCCCACCAATCTTTCACGGTTATTTAAGCGAATCACGTTGAAATTAAGAATGGAGGGACCAGGAATCGATACAATTTTATTACTCCCCCCCCCCTTATTTTCATTTTTTCAGTCATTTCAAGTCATAATCCGGTTGAAGGAGCCCAGAAATTACTTTCTTTAACAAGAAACCTGGTCTCGTGGTTTGGACGTGTCGTCTCTGAATAGGACTATCTAAAACAGGTTAGCGCAAAGAAATACAGCTCTTCTAAACGCTCAAAGCAAGAAAAAAAGTCCGGGAATTAATAATATTAAGTTCAAAATTCTCGAGATGCTCGACATTTTCTCCGCTTTTGCTAACACCCTCACGCTAACTTGAAAAAAGGTACAAGTTTGCAACGATCAGGAAAAGGCGCAATTAGAAAGAAATTCCCACTCCAAAAACCGAGGTGGGAAAAACTAAATCGACACTTAGAAAACATATCGTAAGCCTAGTGTATGTAAGCCTATGTATACATATCGTAAGCCTATGTATACATAGAAAACATATCGTAAGCCTAGTGAGTAGTTCTTTCCTAATAAGCGGACACTCAGTTACATGAACTTAAATGAAAATATGAAATCGTACATAAGGTTCAAACAGCACAAAAATCGACTCCAAAACATACAACAAAAGGAACCACAACAGAAGTATCGCCTTGGAACGATCAGTAATATACTATTACTGGAGGCTGAATCATCAAGGTCAAACAAATAAATCATGATAACCACCCTGATGAATCACAAACGAGAACTCAAGCTACCCGACGATGGATATCCTTGGGCGCCGAATAACTTACTGAAACCCGGAGCAAAAGAAAAGAACAGTTGAAACCCGGTGGTCCAAGCAACAGACATGAAGTTTTATGTCGGGGCCATCATAGAGTCTGACGCCCGATCCACTGGCGCGCAATTAAAGAAGGCAGCATAGTTATCAACCATGACTGGGTTAAAAACTAAACATGCAGACTGTCGCATAAAACATTACAGTTATAACCTATACGTCGGTAACGTGTTATGATTTTTCTGAACTGAAAAGGAAAGTCATTCCTTCCTATAACAATATCTACATTAAGACAGATTAAATTTTTTCAGCCTGTTTGTGCCATTAATGTCCATGTTCATTCATTTAATTTAAATCGGGTTTATAGGGGAATTGTTCTCAATCAACTTACAAGATGTTGTAGATTGTGTTTTTCACCGAACGTGTCTTTGGTTTTGATTGTCCCATTTCCTGATGATAAGGTGCATTCTTGAAAATGTCTCAAGCTACAGTGCTAATTTGGCCTCCCTGTGGGCCAGCAATTGTCCCGTTTTAACCCGGAAACAAAAAGACATCTTTCTGTTGCAAATGGATTTGTTTCTTCTAAAATTTATGATAAGCGCGATGACTTTGATTTTGATATAGATTTAGTAAATTTTCCGTTTTTTGATGGTGACGTTCCTCGTCGTGCTTCTTATGGCGTATATATTTCGCAACTTATTAGGGTTGCTAGAGTCTGCAATCATGTTACAGACTTACAACGCTCGAAATAAATGTTAAACGGCCAAACTTCTCCAACAGGGCTATCGGGATCATAACTTTCGAAAAACCTTTTATAAATTTTATCGTAGACACTATGAATTGATTTCCAAATACAATGTTGGGGTTTTAAATGATGGCCTTTCGGAAACAGAATTTTAAGAAACTTATAGGAAGTAATGGTTTTTCTTTTCAGTTTAGAAAACTCATAACACGTTACAGGCGTATAGGTTATAACTTGAATGTTATGCGACAGTCTGCATGCTTAGTTTTTAACCCAATCATGATTGATGGCTTAGCTACCTTCTTTAATTGCACGCCGGTGGGTCGGGCGCCAGACTCTATGATGGCACCGACTTAAAGCTATTCATTTTAGCTGGTTGGGACCGGAGCTTCTTGTCTGTTGCTTGGCCCACCGGGGTCCAACTGATGTTTTTCTTTTGCTCCGGAGTTAGTAAGTTATTCGGCGCCCAGGGATCTCCATCGTCGGGCAGCTTACTGAATCTGTGAGTCCTGGTTTTTGATTCATCAGGATGTTTATCATGATTTATTTGTTTGTTCTAGATGATTCATTGACTAGTTAGAGATTCACCACGAGGACCGAAGAACTAACTAAATGTTATGAAACACTGCAGAAGCTGAGGGTGAGGTTATGCCCATGTAAAATCGATTTAAGCCCGCCAGTAACTTTGTGTTGCTGATCGTTCCAAGTCGATACTTTTGTGGTGGTTCTTTTTGTTTTATGTGCTGGTGTTTAAAATTTTTGTGCTGTTGGCGCCTTATGTATGTTTTCATATTTTTAGTTAAGTTAACTGAATGACCACCTATTGGGAAAATAGCTGCTCATTCGGCTTACGAAATGTCTTCATGGTATAAGTGCCTGATTGTTAGTTTGGTTTTTTCCCACCTCGGTTTTTGGAGTGGGAATCTTTTTCTGATTGCGCCTTTTCCTGATCTTTGCCTACTTGTACCTTTTTACAAAATATTTACAAAATGGCAATATATAATTTAAACATGACCCTCGGTTGACCTGTCTGTATTGTACTCTTCATGAAGTTCACTCTGCGTATCGTGACCCAATTCACTACTTCAAATACACACCAACTGCAAAACCTGGCAATATAAATAGACCCATTATTTATACAGTTTGTGTTAAGTTTGATGAAAAAATATGGCTTACAACTTCGAAAGTAGAAAAATTCTTGTATCTGGGTCGGGAAAAGGAATAGGGCGTGCTATTGTGTGCAGCTTAGCCAGTGCAGGAGCGAAGGTTTACGCTCTAGACTATGATAAAGAACCATTAGATGATCTTGTTAAGGAAGTGCCCTCGGTTACAGCTATTCATCAGGATATAAGGAACTGGGACGACACCCGGGCGGCAGTGTCAGCAATCGAGGACCTTGATGGTTTAGTGAATTGTGCTGCTATTGGCACAATAGGACCCGCGATTGACATACCAAAGGAAAAGATAGATCTCATCTTTGACGTGAATCTGAAGGCAGCCATTAATATAACGCAAGTGGTGGCTAAGAAAATGATAGCCCATGGTAGGGGCGGTTCTATTGTGAATATTTCCAGTGTCGGAGGCACCGCCGCTACAAAGAACTTTCTCCTGTACGATGTCTCTAAAGCCGGGCTCAACATGGCGACCAAGGTGTTCGCGCTGGAGCTTGGGCCACACAAGATCAGGGTTAACTCCGTGTCCCCGACTATGGTGAATACTGAAGCAATGAACAAGGCGGTAACGACTGAATTTCTCACCAACTATGTGAAGAATATTCCCATTGGACGCATGGCTGAGATTGACGACGTGGTGCAGGCTGTTCTGTTTCTTCTTAGCGATAATTCTAAGATGGTGTCTGGTACTACTATGATGGTCGATGGCGGTCATACTTGCTACTTACCAGTGTAGAGACATATGGGCTTAGGAAAGACATTGTGTTCTAACGAAGTGAGAGCTTTTGACTAGAAAATCAGTCTTGGAATCGTCCAGGCTGTTATAGCTAGGAACTTTAAAATGCAGCATAGCTGATCATAGCTGTTGTTTTGTGTGTGTTTTCATCCAGCGAACAAGAAAAAGTATTGTCAAGACTGACAATCCTAGCCATTCATGCAGTTTGATATACATTAAGAACTGTCATGGAAAAAGCTCTGTAGATTAACTACTACCGTATTCGTTCTAATTAGCGCACATGCTCTAATAAGCGCACACCCTGGTCGTTTCTGAAAATCTTGTGCATAAGCGCAAACTGATCGACTAGCATAATGGTATTTTTTTATTTTTTTTTATTTTTTTTTTAATTCAGTTTTACGTCCCTTTCAAGCCTTTTCACTCATATCGAGACGAATCAGTCGGTAGGTGGGGCGAAAACCGGAGTACCCGGGGAAAAACCACCTGAAACTCCCGCAAGCAGATCCTGGCTTGTCCCACATGTGACTCGTGCCCCGAGCGAGGCGCGAACCCACAGCGGTGAGATGATCGAATGATTAAGAGCACTGAAGTCAGCGACCTTAACCACTCGGCCACGGGGGCCGCCATAATGGTATTTTACACCAATTTTACACATAAATACATGTACCGTATTAACCGCATTAAAACTTAACCTTAGATAATCCAACACTTTTTTGCAACGATTGGAACACTTAAATGGCATCATCATTTGTATTTTTGTAGTTTCAGCAGTTCATGTGTTTTTGTTTTGTTCCTACTTGTGTGCTTAATAGAACGATATTTTGTTATCTAATCTTTGTTATTTAAGCGCCCTGTGCGCTAACTAGAACGAATACGGCATTATAATATGCTTCGTAGCCAGACAAAATCTACGACCTGCTTAGACGCCAAACGGCCATCTCGGTTGCAGAATTTGTGCCTTTCGTTTTCGCACTTGCTAACTGCAGTGGGGTTTCTCCAACTTGTCACGTCTAAGGAATACATGTACATCGAACTCCCTTGACCCTTTTTATTGTTATTTCATTGAGGGCAACCAATATTTTCAGTGTGTATTGTTGTTCATTAATAGGTCAACCGATTTGGGGAGATGGATTCTGCTACGTGCTATGCATGTAGTTGTCGTGATTTTTTTTTTTTTTTTTTTTTTTTATTCAGTTTTATGTCCCTTTCAAGCTTTTTCACTCATATCGAGACGAATCAATCGGTAGGTGGGGCGAAAACCGGAGTACCCGGGGAAAAACCACCTGACACACCCGCAAGCAGAACATGGCTTGTCTCACATATGAATTCGTGCCCCGTGCGAGGCGCGAACCCACATCGGTGAGATGATCGAATGATCAAGAGCACTGAAGTCAGCGACCTTAACCACTCGGCCACGGGGGCCGCCTAGTTGTCGTGATGAAGTTACGTTAACGAAGTCCCAACTCGAAAATATCTTAAGCAAAACCACTCCATAAAATATTTCTACGGGTGCCCATTATAGATCGTCAGTCATATTTACAAGTTTGCTACTATGAGCTTTACTGGGTAAACTTCCGCAAAATGTTTCCAAGAACATGATTATGCATAAATAACACTTATCCATAAAAAAGTACAAGTAGGCAAAGATCTGGAAAAGGCGCAATCAGAAAAAGATTCCCACTCCAAAAACCGAGGTGGGAAAAAAAACAATATAACAATCAGGTACTTATACCATGAAACATTTCGTAAGCCGAATGAGCAGCTATTTTCCCAATAGGTGGCCACTCAGTTACTTTAACTTAACTAAAAATATGAAAACATACATAAGGCGCCAACAGCACAAAAATATTTTAAACACCAAGACATAAAACAAAAAGAACCACCACAGAAGTATCGACTTGGAACGATCAGTAACACAAAGTTACTGGCGGGTTTAAATCGATTTTACATGGCCATAACCTCACCCTCAGCTTCTGCAGTGTTTCATAACATTTAGTTAGTTCTTCGGTCCTCGTGGTGAATCTCTAACTAGTCAATGAATCATCAAGAACAAACAAATAAATCATGATAAACATCCTGATGAATGAAAAACCAGGACTCACAGATTCAGTAAGATTGGAGATCCTTGGGCGCCGAATAACTTACTAACTCCGGAGCAAAAGAAAAACATCAGTTGGACCCCGGTGGGCCAAGCAACAGACAAGAAGCTCCGGCCCCAACCAACTAAAATGAATAGCTTTAAGTCGGGGCCATCATAGAGTCTGACGCCCGACCCACCGGCGTGCAATTAAAGAAGGCAGCATAGTTATCAACCGTGATTGGGTTAAAAACTAAGCATGCAGACTGTCGCATAACATTCAAGTTATAACCTATACGTCTGTAACGTGTTATGATTTTTCTAAACTGAAAAGAAAAATCACTACTTCCTATAAGTTTCACAATGGATGAAATAATTTTAATGGTTTCTTCTCCTTTGAGGTAGCACGTCACTGGTGCATCGGATTGAAATACACCTTAATATTCTAATGATGCAAGTATGCAATGATTAGGATCTGGTGCAATCAAAACCAGGGTCCAACTGGGGAGGGGGACAAAATTGACAGCAAAGAGAACAGCTCGTTAGCTGAGTGACCAGCTATTTTCCTATAGGTGGTCACTCGAACTACCCAAACTAAACTAAATATATGAAAACAATAACAAAACATATATAAAATCACAACCCACAACCAGCACAAAATACACACACACACACACACACACACACACACACACACACACACACACACACACACACAAAAAAACAGAACCACAGTTCAGAAATGCCATTACAGGAAGCGTGGTTGCCAGGTGGTAAAACATAATGTGATCAAGGCTGGCTGGGTTCGAAACTCATTTAAGGTTGAAAATGGTCTCAAATCATAGCTTATCATCTCTTCTTTCAATGGCGTTTAAAGTGTAGCGTCCTATTGTAAAAATGGGGAGATAAATCTAAATGGATGTAACATTACGTAATAGTATCATCTTGTTATTCAAGGAACCTAAAGAGCAGCCGATCGCCGCTAAATACATGTTTGTATTACAGGAGAAAAAAAGTGCAAGTATATGAATAGTAAGACTTGATAAAAAGATAAAAGTCGAACCAGGCAAATAGCAGCTTAGCAATTCTGGTGTTTCAAGCAGTCAAAAAGACGAAATTGACATTTCCTGTCTAATATTTGCATCAACCTTGAAATGTACATCATCACCTTAAATTGCTCAAATAAAGTCTTGTATCTTGTATCTTGTATAGTTCTGATTGGTCACAGTAATTTCATTGGTCACCCAGGATTACCTGTTACAGGGAACTCGGAGGTTCGGGGAACTCGGAGGTAAACAATGGAAGGCAAATCCGACTAGGGGCTGTATTTATCCTATTTGATTTTCAATTTACGTCCACTTTAGAAATTTCAACATATCGCACATATAAAGTTTGGAAGACGAAGCCCCTGCATGCACAATCAGTTTAAGCTGACACGTCAATTTTCAATCAAAAATAAATAATATAAACTGGAAATTGCTTGATTGTATTTGCACTTTCAATTCGGACCACTTCATTTTGAGTATTAACGATATTTTCGCATTAAACAGCGTATGGTTTCTAAAAATACAGTGATCATCATGCAAAATTTTAGCCTCATACATGCAAAATATCCAGTGTTTTTACCCAGGTAAATGTAGGAGGTATCACAATTTTGGGTACGGGAATTATCGGAGGTATGATCTGGATAACTCGGAGTAAAGTCAAATTTAGGATATGGAGAAAGTCGGAGGGTCAGTTCATTGAAAATGACTCGTGATTTTGTTTCTGGAGCAAACTAGACATTAATTTTATGACGTACAGTCCAGTAAATATGTAAAGTACAAAATATACATTTATATGTCATTCTTACCTACATGTATGTTACTCTAACCTAAATGTATGGCATTGACTTATTATTAACATATTTAAGAGTATAATTATTTGGCATGATTATGTTGTCGATTTCATTAAGCACTCTTAATCATTCATTCACTAACCGCATGTGTTCAATCCACTCTCAGGGTAACAACAAGTGGAGCGAGCCAAGTTCTGCTTGCGGGGTGTCAGGAATTTATTCTGGGGTTCTCCCGTGTTTGCCAAACCTTTTGATAGAGTCCTCTCGATATGTCAGAAACAACCTTGTAAAGGTGAAAGGGACATCAGACAATATTATTAAAAATTGAGCGACTGACCGCATCAGAAAACCGCCCCACAATTAGCTTAACTCGTCTGAAACATTTTGCCAAAATCTGTTATAATCTCATAATTCAAAGTGTCAAAAAGGAAGATCTAGATGTAAAAAGGTACAAGGCAATGATCAGGAAAAGGCGCAATCAGAAAGAAATTCCTACCCCAACAAAACTGAGGCGGGAAAAAACAAATTGATCATTAGGTACTTATACTGAGAGAACATATCGTAAGCCGAGTGAGCAGCTATTGCCCAATAGGCGGCCACTCAGTTACCATAACGTAAACTAAAACAGTGAAAACGTACATAAAGTATCATCAGTACTTGAAAGAAAGTCCGTATTCTGCCGTATGTTCAAGTAAAAACGAGTGCACAAGGCTTTTCAGGTCGATCGAGTTCAAACGCAGACTAGGGCACTGACAAAAGTATCCACCCCTCTCCCTATTTCTCCCAATCGAAAGTTGGCCAAGAAAAATTAGCATCAGCCGTTTTATAAGCTGTAAAATGACATCTTTTTCATGTGCATCATTGAAAGAATCTAACGAGTACCCACAGTCGATAACGTAAATAAAAATAAATAATGCACACAAGATGGGATGTAAGGGGTTTAGATTGCATAGACGGTAGCTTGCTTGTTGATCATCTCTTTTCCTAGTATACATCAAACACCCCTCCCCAATTCGCATGTGCACATACTTACCGTGTCACAACAATCAGAATAAACGTTTTGTGCTTACCTTACCTTAATTCGTAGGCAAATGGAAGTGATCCAAGCAAATATACTCTCAGATAACCATTATCAAGAAAAAAGAGAGGAAAAACAGCTCTTTAAATGTTGAAATACCTCCGAATCTCCAAAACCGTCCCTCCGAGTTCCCAATATTACATTTCAAAATTACTCCGAGAATTCCCGTATCAAAAGATGTGACACCATCTTAATGTTTATAAGCCTGTTGAGTTTATCCTTTTGTAATCATGCGCAAGGATGCTTAAAATCTCGAGGAGAAAGCCCAAATTTTGAAATGTAGCTGCCAGTTTGTTGACAAATATTATTGGTCGTCCACGTTTTACCTGATCATAAAAAGTTTCTTTCTGCGTGAGCATAATTCTGAGTTCGAAATACTTTATCATGTTAATGTGAGGGCAAAGACGGCCATACTGTTCATAAATTGTTTGCTTATTATAATACCTTTTAGCCCAAAACACAAATAAGTTCTGATTTTACCGTTATGTGATATTAATATTGATATTATACTGACCCTAGTCTAAGGCGCCTGTCATTGTTTACCTCCGAGTTCCCCGAACCTCCGAGTTCGCTGTAACAGGTAATCCTGGATGTTGGTTCTTTGAAAGTAATGAAACCGACCAAGGTGATTGTTTGGACGGCTTTTGGCTGTTTTAAAGAAATGAACATTTTTTTCTATATTTAAATTGCACCTGGATGACTGTTGTGGACTGTCAATTTCTTGTCTTTGGCAACTGATTTTGAGATGTCTAAAACGTGAATTTGCGCGGTATATAACTAGGAAATTTATGTTGTTCCGTGAATAATTCTATGACTTTTCATTCAAATGGAAACAACTGTCTGTAAAGTAGGGAGTTATCTCCCCTTTGACGCTACACTTTTGGAAAGCCACGACAACCGGAATCAATAGCAGGGGTAATAAGCTTTCATTTGAGACTGAGTTTGACCTTTGCCCTAATGGGTGCGTTTTATCGCCAACGGTTTCAGTTTCTTGCACCGTACTATTTGCTCAAATTACCCCAGCATGGGGTAAAAAAGAAATACTCTAAATTAGATTGGAACCTTCCTTGTGGGTCGAACCCAGGCCGTAGTGTTGGAGGGGGGAGCTCATCTGAGGTCCCTGTGACATCTGGCGTGCCCGATGGGATCTGTACTTGGACCTCTTCCTGCTCTATAGAAAATGACCTGACACAAAACATCCAATCTCAGGTCGATGATACGGCTGTCTATCTAACAATTGGTTCCTCTGATGACAGAGACATTCCCCAAACCGACATTGATACGTTACAAATATGGGAATGAGCCTGGGACATAGAGTTTAACCCAAGCAAATGCCAGGTACTCCACATTACAAAGTCAAAACCATTGAATACCCAATATACCATACCTGATCAGGTGCTTGAGTCAACCAACACAGCTTGAAGTGTCTTGGCGTAACTCTGTCCAAGGACCTCAGCTGAAATGAATGCTAAAGCAAACAGAACATTAGGATTTGTTAAAAGACCTAAATAGGAATTTAAATCTCACATCTTCTTCACTAACACTTTTATCTTTTTATCAAGTCTTACTATTCATATAATTTTACTTTTTATCTCCTGCAATTTTGCTGCTGTCCTAGCACTGGCAGCGCAACTGCACATATACTCGAAAGAGGGTGTCGCAGTATGAAAAGATTGATATTTTTAATGTTCTCAAAATATCTAGTCAAATGATTGTGACCTCAAGGGGTGCTGTTGGTTGTGGTGGTGCTGATGTGAGGGTGTGCGTGCGTCCTTGCGTGTGTAGTAGGAGGAGAAATAAATATAGACCTATAAATAAACAAGAACGCCGCGGAGGTCGACATCGCACCTCCATCGGGCAAAATAACTAAAAACGTGAAATATAGGTCAAGGGCACCAGGTCAAGGTGTGTTCTGAAAGGGTATGTCAAGGACATTTTTATGCAAGGTTTCACACTCGCAGCTATCACAGGTGCAGAGAAAACCAAACTTCTACGTAAAAATTAACAAAGTGAACGGAACATGAAATATCGGTCAAGGTCAGTGGGTCAAGGTACATGCTTGAAGGGTGTGTCAAGGACAATTACTATTCAAGGTTTCACACTCGCAGCTATCACTGATGCAGAGAAAATCAAACTTCGACGTAAAAATTAACAAAGTCAATGGACCGTGAATATATAGGTCAAGGGCACTGGGTCAAGGTGCGTGCTTGAAGGGTATGTCAAGGACAATTGCTGTGCAAGGTTTCACACTCGCAGCTATCACTGATGCAGAGATAACCAAACTTCGACGTAAAAATTAACAAAGTCAATGGACCGTAAAATATAGGTCAAGGGCACCGGGTCAAGGTGCGTGCTTGAATGGTATGTCAAGGACAATTACTATGCAAGGTTTCACGCTCCTAGCTTTCACTGATGTAGAGAAAACCAAACTTCGACATAAATGTTGACGGACGGACGAAAGCACGAACGGACGAACGAACGAACGGACGAACGAATGGACGGACGGAAATTTGGACTCCTATATCGCAGGTGCGATAAAAACATCCAGCCAGAGCTATCTTTGAACCTGGATCGCCGGGGTAGAAATCAGGCGCCATACATGTAACCACGAGGCTAAACGGTACGGACCAGTTAGACTGCACCCTATATACAACAAGTTGGCTTCTTTAAAAAGAAACCAATGAAAATGTCAGCAGCCGTTTGTTATAAGAGATTCCTTTTGCTCTAGATTTCAGTGTTGTTGATTCTCTGGTTTGTCATTAATTTCGATTCTCATACGTTTCAGTTTCGTTTCCTATTCATGAATGTCATTTCTTGTTATGAACCGACAACGCTTGACAAATGTGTGTATCTGTCACTTAAGGCATTGACCAAAATTTCTGATGTTATGGAATCAAAGCCAATACTAAAGGGAACACGATTACCATCAATATGTCGATGCGTAGAAAACCATTTTGCAGTGCAGTCAATTTGTGACCGAGTTCTGAATTTTGACCTGCAGCCACACTATCAGAAACAGACCCATGGGACCGATGTGATGGACTAAAAGTCAGCCATATAGAGTTCCTATAGTTTCTGTACCCCTCGTCAGGGTATCTACGAACTAAACCTAGATGCGCTATGATGAGCAGTCACCATGATCGAGACTGCTTGCTAGATTTTACCGCTTTTTGACGGGAAGTGTCAACAATGGATAAATTTAATTGATTGCGGTTAACTGTCTAGTCAGTATAGACGGGTTAACTAGTTTTTATTAAGCGCTTTATGTGACAAAACGCGTAATTGAGAGAGAGCAGTCGATCATGGGTAAAATTTTCTTCATATTCAAAGTAAACACTGTGGAAAAGGTCCTGAGGGACCTTTTCCAATAAAATTCAGATTGGGAGAGAGATGACTTGGAATAGTAAAAACGGTAACTCATTTCACCTCTTTGCAAGCGCAAACATATAATCGAGCAGTCTTGTAAGGTAACAGGATCTTTCGCGACCTGGTTCGTTCGCACTTAGTCCGTTCGCTACCTCCCATTGGTCCGTTCGCTACTCGGTATTTTTCGCACCTTTTCGCACCTTATCGACCCTAGTCGGTTCGCTACCACGATGTTTTTCGCGGCTTCCCGCCCAATTATGACCGTTAATTATTTACTCACTACTGAACCTCACAGCTTCCCGCCAATTATGATCGTTAATTATTCACTCACTAACAAACTTCACAGTTGATTAGTAGCCTACTCACGAGTAGGACTTTTAAATTTTAAAATGATGGTTTTTAAATAATTCGATTTTAGAGTGCTATAGAATATCAATGTTTTAATGTTTTAACTTTGATATCTTTTAAAAACCATTGGGAAACGGAATTTTTTTAATTGTATCCGCTGTGCTAAAAAGTAACAAGCAGACAAGTGCGACGGTTGTGGTGAGTGGCAGCACCGTAAATGCGACACAGGTAAGGAACCTTTCAATACGAAAACACACGGTCCATGCAATATACAGATTTTCATTTTTAATGCCATGTATATATTTTAGTGTTTTTATTTATTTATTTGATTCTCTGTATATTAGTAAATATATGCTAAATTACATTTCTTCCTTTTTGAGATGTTTTTAATCATTGCTCATGGTTTAAGATTTTTTTTATTAGGATAATCATAATGTATAATTCTTTTTAACATGTTTAATATATTTTATGCTAAAATTATAACCTCAATCAGCAGATCTCATCTTTTAATTGTCTATACAAATGTTAAAATAAATAATTATAATTTATCTATCTATCTTCTGATACTGAGTCGATCAATTTCTGATCATCACCTCAGGTGTGGGGTGGGTGGCTAAATTTAGAATTTAGTCAAGGGAAAATTAAACATTTGGGGTGGACCATTAAAACTATTTACAAGATATAGATGAGAGGCATACTAAAACGCATGCCTCTGGGCCAATGATTTAAATAGAAGCCTTAAATTCCTCAATGGTCTTAGATAGGACCACTGAAGAAGGGAGACTATTCCAAACCGGAATAGTTCTGGGGAAAAAGGAATTTTTCAGGGCATCACTATAGGCAAATGGTCTTGTGTATTGTGATTCATGTGATGCCCGAGTATGCCTTAGATTGGGTGCCGGGGTCAGGTATTTGTCTTTATCAAGAGACACTGTACCGGAGTGTATCTTGTAGAAGAAGGTTAAGGAGGACCGCTCCCTGCGAGACTCCAGGGATGGCCACTCAAGTTCGTCTAGCATTTCACCGACGCTACTGGTGTTCCTCCATCGCCTGCAGGTCCACCGGGCAGCAGTCCTCTGCACCTTCTCCACCATCTCAATCTGAGTTTCATGATAGGGATGCCAAATAGGAGCTGCATACTCAAGTTGAGGCCGAACCAATGTTTTGTATGCAACTTCCTTAGTATGCCTAGGTGCCAGTGCCAAATTGCGCCGAAGAAAACCCAAAGTCTTAGTTGCCTTGCATGTAATTTCAGAAATGTGTTGACCCCAATCAAGATCATCTGTGATAGTTAAACCGAGGTATTTAGCGGACTGAACCTGTTCTAATGTTTGCTGATGCAGTGTGTAATTGAAATCTATATGCCTGCTTGGATGTAGCCGCGTCACCCTCATTGAATGACATTTGCTGACATTGAATTTCATTTGCCAATCCATTTCCCATTTGGCCAAGCTATTCAGGTCATCTTGTAAAATTTGACAATCCAATGGTGACTTGACATTTCTGTATAAAACACAATCATCAGCAAATAGCCGAACAGATGACCTGATGTTGTCAGGAAGATCATTAATGAAAATAAGAAATAGGACCGGTCCTAAGACCGATCCTTGTGGGACACCAGAAAGAACCGGGACTGGGTCTGAGGCTCGGCCATCTAATACCACTTTTTGTCTACATTGTGTGTGTAAAAGTGTTTGTATGTAAATAATTGTCACATGTAATTACCGATCATTATTTTATGTGTATTAAACCATGAATATAGTTTATAAAATTTCTGTTGTACATATTTTCATGAAACAAAATTAAATATTCATGATATAGGTCTATTTGACTTCACCATCACTTCTATAGCCTATTATTAACATTTTAGAAAATCAGGTAGCGAAAATGTAAGGTAGCGAAAATGTCAAGTAGCGAACATGTACAGGTAGCGAACGCGTTGGTAGCGAACAGGTCAGGTAGCGAACAGGTATAGGGTGCGAACAGGAAGGTCGCGAATCGACCATAAATCGTCTTGTAAAAACTTACGTCAGCACCGGTTTCAGAAAAATTTGCAGACTTTGCGGGAAAATACGAATAGAAAAATGGGCCCGAAACGAGGAGGTTTGGCAATCATATTGAAGGACAATGTGTTGAAAGCATTTCTGACATTACATTAGAAATTGTCACTTAATATATTTGTGTATTTTCTGATCAAATCTTACTTAGAAACGGATGTCAATGTAAACAAAGCCACGATCAGTTTATCCGGCAGCTATTTGCCTAGGTCTATGATAGATTCATAGGTTGCTTTATTTGTGGTATAATGTCCCTAACAGTGAGGTCCATATTGAGGTTTACAGTCTTATTTAGACACAAAAAGATTGATATTGAACCTGCAACCTGGAGACTTTTGTCACAATAGGCTTTTGTCTAGCCTTTTCGCAAGGCCACGCCTACCAAACGTTCCGGTGCTCAACCGTTGGTTGAGACAGAAAATCGATAGGAGTAGTTTCCGGTTGAGCATCGAAGTAGCCAGAAAGGTAAACAATTGTTGCATGCTCTTTGTTGTTTGATTAATAACTTTTCTTCCAGGACGAAAATAAAAAATCTGGGAATTGTGTACAGTGTCTTACATATTCATATCGATACATCTGTGGTGTAAACATGAGGTCGAGGAATTATCGCGTTTTGACTGAATCCATTTCAGCGTGATGAAGGTGTACTAGAAACCGACAGGATTGTGTAGAAAACGGGTGTGCTTTAGGCTATATTTACACTTTTGTGTCGTGTTTCAGGGTAATTTTATATACCGCTGATCAAGACACAGTCATACAAATGCCACTTAAATTTGCAAGTCCATTCAGCCGAAGCAATGGGTACAATATCTTAGAAAACAACTCTGAGAATTTTGGTTGAGCATCGGATAATTAAAAATGATAGGGAAATTGAGTTGTGTCATTTGACCATTGTTTACATTCATCGCTCAAAAATATGTTTCAGGAATGCCACATGAGTGCAAACAGAGTACTTATTCCCACATTTGCCACTCTAATCTCTGATTTTTCCTAAATATCCAAAAATAGAAGCTGCAGTGTAACAAATACATTTAAAACGGTGTATTTTGTGAACGACAGCCCACAGGCTGGTTCGCATAACTTAAACGGTACTAAAAATACTAAAAAAATCCCTTTTTTCCCGAAAGAAAATGTCAGTTTTTATTTTTTGTGTGGTTGCGCACCGGAGTATTCGGTTGAGCATCGGAAGTTCTGAGCATATTTGCCAGTCTTTATGTGATTTTAGGATGTGAAAACATGCAATGATGGCCTTTATGCGCTACTGTATACATTGTTGGTGAGATTTTAAATGACTTGAGAAGTTGACATATTGCTGTATATCACTTAAGGTATATTGGTAGTAGCAACTTGAATATAAGCGATGGATTGAAACATGGTTGCATTTTGCATCAAAATATTATACAAAACGACACAAAGGACAGAATGCACAATTTCGTATATGTTACAAAGGCGTATCGCTCCACGCATACAGTTGTGGTCACGCATCGGAGTATCCGGTTGAGCATTTGGCCATCTCTTTCTGTATTTCGCAAACACACACATTTGCAGTAGAATCAACATAATTGATCAGCCTGAGTCGTGTAGTGTCATTGGGTGAGCTTTATCCTGACTTGGCTACGCTTAGTGACTGAGAAAAGTAGATAAAATGACATCTGTTATTGTAACTTTTCTCTGACTTCTCTTGAAAGCTAACCAGTCAAAAGTTCTAACCGGCCACCAAGGTTTTTATCGATTTTCTTCGAGCCCAAGAGAAATGTATAAATCTTTTTTGCTTCAGTGAATACTCCAATATGTCCGTAAAGATTATCACAAAACAGCTAAGCATAATTCAGAAACGTGTACCAAGGAGAACTTGCCATACACAAGTACCCTCAATTTCAAAAAATACAAGAATTTGCATTAGGTACTGGGGTAATGTTTCACATTTTGTTCAAAAGCGACGAAAATAATGCCCAGGAAAGCATTTTTTTCATGAATATGTTCCATATGAGTTTATCTTTAGAAACAAAAAGGTTTAGGCGTGAAACGTGGCGTTTCAAAATGTCGCTCCTCACAAAATAATGAAATTTGCGAATTTTAAAAAAGGGGGTATCGGTATTCACTGGAACACACTGCGTCCTGTTTGGAAAATTTTGTAAATGTTTTCACTGCTCTTAGTCGATGAAGTGTCTGTCTTTTTAAAGGTGTTAAAAAAAATTTCAGATTTTTTTTTTGCAATGCCACCGCAAGTAGCGTTCTTTAGAAAATGTCTTGTGACAAGTGTCACACTGGTGTTGGGCTGACGTCGATGCTTGGCATTCAGACATGCTGGAATCTGTAAATATAGATTATTTTTTATTTTTTTATTATTTTTTTTAAATGGATATCATATTAGACAGAAACCACAGTGAATACAGACTGGTCTATATATATATTCTGGTCAAAAGTTCTAACCGGCCACTTACATTTTATGGTTTTTCTTCAAAACAAAAAAAAATAATCTGAAATTTCTGTTAACACCTTTAAAAAGACAGACACTTCATCGACTAAGAGCAGTGAAAACATTTACAAAATTTTCAAAACAGGACGCAGTGTGTTCCAGTGAATACCGATACCCCCTTTTTTAAAATTCGCAAATTTCATTATTTTGTGAGGAGCGACTTTTTGAAACACCACATTTCACGCCTAAACCTTTTTGTTTCTTAAGATAAACTCATATGGAACATATTCATGAAAAAAATGCTTTCCTGGGCATTATTTTCGTCGCCTTTGAACAAAATGTGAAACATTACCCCAGTACCTAATGCAAATTCTTGTATTTTTTTTTGAAATTGGGGGTACTTGTGTTTGGCAAGTTCTCCTGGGTGCACGTTTCTGAATTATGCTTAGCTGTTTTGTGATAATCTTTACGGACATATTGGAG
This sequence comes from Rugalucina vietnamica, assembly GCA_964017185.1. Lineage (NCBI taxonomy): Eukaryota > Metazoa > Mollusca > Bivalvia > Lucinida > Lucinidae > Rugalucina > Rugalucina vietnamica. The sequence goes on from OZ024877.1 coordinate 16,050,055, forward strand.
TATTCACTGAAGCAAAAAAAGATTTATACAGTTCTCTTGGTCTCGAAGAAAATCGATAAAAACCTTGGTGGCCGGTTAGAATTTTTGACTATTTAGCTTTCAAGAGAAGTCAGAGAAAAGTTACAATAACAGAGATCATTAGCTCACCTGAGCCGAAGGCTCACAGGTGAGCTAATAGTATAGTGGTTGAGCCGGCGTCCGTGCGTCGTCCGTCGTCGTCGTCAACATTTTCAAACGACTTCTCCTCTGAAGCTGCCAAGCCGAATCTTTTCATATTTATCATATAGCATCTACAGGTGGGGGGAACGAATATTTATGTTTTTTATTTCGATCGGATAAAAAATCTGGATGCTATGGCAACTTGAAGTTTCCATTGACTTGTATGGAGAAAAGTGGAAATTGGCATTTTCTGTTGTCAGGCTGGGGATACTTGAATTTTGTTTTTACATGAATGTTTATTGGGTAGTCCTTCACGATTAAGGCAATTTTTGTAAAAAATCACTTTATTCGTTTGGTTGCTATAGCAACATAAAGGGTAAATTTTCGAAAAAAAAAAAATTCAAAAATCTTCTTCTCAGAAGCCGTATGGGGGATGAAGCTGAAATTTAGAATACATGCTTATGACATTAGCCTGTACAAAGTTTGTGTTTTTTATTTTCTTTGTCCAACTACTTTGGTTGCTATGGTAACTTGATGTTTCCATTGACTTATAAGGCAAACATTGGAAATTTGCAATTTCTGCCGTTTCATTGAGGATATTGAAATTTTGTTTTTACATAAATGTTTATTGAATAGTCCTCCCCGTTTTAGGCAACTTTTGTCAAAATCACTTTATTCGTTTGGTTGCTATAGCAATGTAAAGGGTAAATTTTCGAAAACATATTCAAACATTTTCTTCTCAGAAGCTGTAAAGCGGATGAAGCTGAAACTTTGCATACATGCTTATGATATTAGCCTCTACAAAGTTTTTTTATAATCCTTGTCCCACTACTTTGGTTGCTATGGCAACTTAAAGTTTCCATTGACTTATAAGACGAAAAGCGGAAAATTGCAATTTCTGCCATTTCGCTTGAAATATTTGAGTTTTGTTTTTACGTAAATGTTTGTTGACTAGTCCTCCACAATTTTGGCAATTTTTGTCATAATTGCATGATTATTTTGGTTCCTATAGAAACATAAGGGTGAATTTATGAAAAAAATATTTAAAAATCTTCTCAAAGGCTGTAAGGAGGATGAAGCTGACACTTTACATGCATGCTTATGACATTAACCTCTACAAAGTTTGTGTTTTTTATTGTCCTTGTCCAACTACTTTGGTTGATTTGGCAACTTGAAGTTTCCATTGTCTTATACGGGGAAAAGTGGGAATTGTCAATTTCTGTTGTTTCACTGGGGATATTTGAATTTTATTTTCCCAGAGCACAGGTAAATACCCATAAAGAGGTGGCTTTGTCCCGACATGGTGAAAAATTGTTGACTGGGATGTTAAAACATCATACAAACAAACAAATATGAATAACAGATAAACTATTGACATCAAATCAGATACTGAAAGAAACATTAATGAAACGGATCTAAAATCACTCAAGGCCTTTTTGATAATTTTGGAAAAGTTATGAAATCAGCTGGATTTAATTTTTCAACTCCACAAACTATAGCAGAAAAACTGCTTTTCTTTCATCCACTTACTTCACTTCTTGATTCTCAGGTGAGCGATTGTTGCCCTTGGGCTACTTGTTTTATCTACTTTTCTCAGTCACTAAGCGTAGCCATGTCAGGATAAAGCTCACCCAATGACACTACACGCCTCAGGCTGGTCAATTATGTTGATTCTAGTGCAAATGTGTGTGTTTGCGAAATACAGAAAGAGATGGTCAAATGCTCAACCGGATACTCCGATGCGTGACCACAACTGTATGCGTGGAGCGATACGCCTTTGTAACATATACGAAATTGTGCATTCTGTCCTTTGTGTCGTTTTTTATAATATTTTGATGCAAAATGCAACCATGTTTCAATCCATCGCTTATATTCAAGTTGCTACAACCAATATACCTTATGTGATACACAGCAATATGTCAACTTCTCAGGTCATTTAAAATCTCACCAACAATGTATACAGTAGCGCATAAAGGCCATTATTGCATGTTTTCACATCCCAAAATCACATAAAGACTGGCAAATATGCTCAGAACTTCCGATGCTCAACCGAATACTCCGGTGCGCAACCACACAAAAAATAAAAAACTGACATTTTCTTTCGGGAAAAAAGGGATATTTTTAGTATTTTTAGTATCGTTTAAGTTATGCGAACCAGCCTGTGGGCTGTCGTTCACAAAATACACCGTTTTACTTGCATTTGTTACTCTGCAGCATCTATTTTTGGATATTTAGGAAAAATCAGAGTTTAGAGTGGCAAATGTGGGAATAAGTACTCTGTGTGCACTCATGTGGCATTCCTGAAACATATTTTTGAGCGATGAATGTAAACAATGGTCAAATGACACAACTCAATTTCCCTATCATTTTTAATTATCCGATGCTCAACCAAAATTCTCAGAGTTGTTTTCTAAGATATTGTACCCATTGCTTCGGCTGAATGGACTTGCAAATTTAAGTGACATTTGTATGACTGTGTCTTGATCAGCGGTATATAAATTACCCTGAAATACAACACAAAAGTGTAAATATAGCCTAAAACACACCCGTTTTCTACACAATCCTGTCGATTTCTAGTACACCTTCATCACGCTGAAATGGATTCAGTCAAAACGCGATAATTCCTCGACCTCATGTTTACACCACAGATGTATGAATATGTAAGACACTGTACACAATTCCCAGATTTTTTATTTTCGTCCTGGAAGAAAAGTTATTAATCAAACAACAAAGAGCATGCAACAATTGTTTACCTTTCTGGCTACTTCGATGCTCAACCGGAAACTACTCCTATCGATTTTCTGTCTCAACCAACGGTTGAGCACCGGAACGTTTGGTAGGCGTGAAGGCAGTGGCTAGGGATACGGTACCGTATCTTTAGCCTGTGGGCTAGGGATACGGTACCATATCCCTAGCCACGGTACCGTATCTGTAGCCTATATATCGGAAATGGCTAAAGGTACGGTATAGATTAAAAATCGATATTATAATATTTTCAGGAATCATTGCAAGTATCCGAAATGGCTAAAGGTACGAAAGACTTGAGACAGAGACTTAAGAAAACAATGCTAATGTATAAAGTTGAGAGATTTCAATTTTATTTCTAACCCCGTGGAACGAAATTTTCAATTGTTATATTTGAGTGTGTGTTTGTGCAATATCACCATTATCTACAATTATTTGACCGACATCAAAGGATATAAAGCCAACTTGCAGTATGAAAGTTTCTAACGATGCGTGAAGATAATAACAAGATATTATTAGCCTCAATTAGTTGCTTAACCATCAATACGATGTCCGTGCCTCAATGTGCGAACAGCAAACAAGACAGTAATGAAGTATTGATTTATTTTGTCCTACCGCTAAACCTCTGAAGTAAGACATTGGTATTGTTTAATTTGCCAAATATTATTCAGCGAATGCTTTTAACTTTAGAAGTGTAGAAAATGCGCAAGTGCGTATTTCCTCGAAGCAATCTTCCTTCGAGGTACACCTGGACCTCTTTATAACATGGTTCATTACAACACGGTTTTGGATATAACACTGATCAGTGTTGGACCCCAATTAGACTATTTTTGCTATATGTCTATACATTTTACGCTCATTATAACACGGATTGGATAGCTAACACGGAAATTGGCTTGGACCCCAGCAATAGTGTTATAAAGAGGTTGAGGTGTATTTCGTATAAGTTGAACAAAAGACTAAATACTATGAGGTTACATTCGCAAGAACTACTTCAAGTCTCGAGGGACAGGAGTGAGAGAATCTATCTATCTATCTATCTATCTATCTATCTATCTATCTATCTATCTATCTATCTATCTATCTATCTATCTATCTATCTATCTATCTATCTATCTATCTATCTATCTATCTATCTATCTATCTATCTATCTATCTATCTATCTATCTATCTATCTATCTATCTATCTATCTATCTATCTATCTATCTATCTATCTATCTATCTATCTATCTATCTATCTATCTATCTATCTATCTATCTATCTATCTATCTATCTATCTATCTATCTATCTATCTATCTATCTATCTATCTATCTATCTATCTATCTATCTATCTATCTATCTATCTATCTATCTATCTATCTATCTATCTATCTATCTATCTATCTATCTATCTATCTATCTATCTATCTATCTATCTATCTATCTATCTATCTATCTATCTATCTATCTATCTATCTATCTATCTATCTATCTATCTATCTATCTATCTATCTATCTATCTATCTATCTATCTATCTATCTATCTATCTATCTATCTATCTATCTATCTATCTATCTATCTATCTATCTATCTATCTATCTATCTATCTATCTATCTATCTATCTATCTATCTATCTATCTATCTATCTATCTATCTATCTATCTATCTATCTATCTATCTATCTATCTATCTATCTATCTATCTATCTATCTATCTATCTATCTATCTATCTATCTATCTATCTATCTATCTATCTATCTATCTATCTATCTATCTATCTATCTATCTATCTATCTATCTATCTATCTATCTATCTATCTATCTATCTATCTATCTATCTATCTATCTATCTATCTATCTATCTATCTATCTATCTATCTATCTATCTATCTATCTATCTATCTATCTATCTATCTATCTATCTATCTATCTATCTATCTATCTATCTATCTATCTATCTATCTATCTATCTATCTATCTATCTATCTATCTATCTATCTATCTATCTATCTATCTATCTATCTATCTATCTATCTATCTATCTATCTATCTATCTATCTATCTATCTATCTATCTATCTATCTATCTATCTATCTATCTATCTATCTATCTATCTATCTATCTATCTATCTATCTATCTATCTATCTATCTATCTATCTATCTATCTATCTATCTATCTATCTATCTATCTATCTATCTATCTATCTATCTATCTATCTATCTATCTATCTATCTATCTATCTATCTATCTATCTATCTATCTATCTATCTATCTATCTATCTATCTATCTATCTATCTATCTATCTATCTATCTATCTATCTATCTATCTATCTATCTATCTATCTATCTATCTATCTATCTATCTATCTATCTATCTATCTATCTATCTATCTATCTATCTATCTATCTATCTATCTATCTATCTATCTATCTATCTATCTATCTATCTATCTATCTATCTATCTATCTATCTATCTATCTATCTATCTATCTATCTATCTATCTATCTATCTATCTATCTATCTATCTATCTATCTATCTATCTATCTATCTATCTATCTATCTATCTATCTATCTATCTTATCTATCTATCTATCTATCAACTTGGGATATTGGGATACATGTAAAACATGTCCTTATCAAAGCGCTGCAGATAAAGACACGGCGTAAATTTGGATTGCGGCTCTCCACGTCAGGGCATTTACTTGAAAATTTAAAACAAAATAATTTGACATTTTCTAAGACTTACGCTTTCCAAGTTAGAATTTGCAGTTGAAAAATTGTATATCAAAGAACTCTTTCCGTGATATATGATATAATTTTACGCTTTGTATACACATTTTCTTGTTCTCGTGATTGTTCTTTATGCGCTTATTTTAAGTTGGAAATCATTTTGTGATTAACTTAAGATATCGATCGATTTTTTTCTTGTTGCGTCGAAATGACTGAGATACATGTATGTTCCTTTATCTAAGGAGCTTTTTTATTTAAAAGTTTACACGCGATTTTCCATTAAAATCAAGTAATAAATTGCCTAAAATGCAATCGAAATATAACATTTTTATACCAGATCTAATGACCAAGACTACCCGAACTGCATATTCATGTATATGCATAATTTCCCAAGCAATTAAAAACAATTAACGCTGCTGTTGTTGTTGTATCGTAGAGCTCCCCCGCTTGTTTCTTCGAGGCACAAGTCTATTGACTTTACAGTTTGGGGCTAGGTGTTCAATTTTACGTTCAAAGCTGGTGAATGTTTATATTTACATGTGCTCTTTAACTTATTTACACAAGCTGTTGTTGTAAACCGAATTTATGAAATCCTCTTCAGTGCTACTATGCGTCTCACATGACTTACTAATGTTAAGATTATTGTGCATGAGTAGAGCTTGCCCAACCATGAAACTGTGAGAAAAGTAAGACATCCGTAAATGTTTATTTTTATGATTCATGAGGAAACTTAAAACTCACCTGAAAATATTATATTATTGATTTTTTATCTATACCGTACCTTTAGCCATTTCCGATATATAGGCTACAGATACGGTACCGTATCTCTAGCCGCCAGGCTAGGGATACGGTACCGTATCCCTAGCCCACAGGCTAAAGATACGGTACCGTATCCCTAGCCACTTCCTTTTCGCAATGCTTACTGGTGAAATGACACGATTGGCGTGTCTGCCGTGACGTCATAGGTCATTCATACGAGATGAATTCCTCGGTGTTTATCGCTGTAACCTTACTGAATTAAAATCAGAAACTATGAAAACAAAATAAAAATATTTATAAAAGCTTTGCATGTCTTTTTATATCTTCATTATTTATTCAACTCAAGGTATGAACCCCGTTATTATTCTGACGAATTGTGATTTTATAAGCGTCTAAAAATGATTAAATTACAGCGATATTGACTGAGTTATACCCTTAACCGAATGAGCGAAGAGGCTTAAATGAAAATTCTGGCTTTCTTTGTATCTGATCTGATACAATTTCACCTTTAGTAAATGTTAGTAGTGTCTGAGTGATCATGTGTATGTTATGTCATAAGCTCCCAAGCGTGGCACATTTTTTCACTAGCATAAGGGGCTATCTGCACGACAGGTGTGCTGATAACGCCGCTTATCCACACGACAGTCATGCAGATAAGCGGCATTATTGGCAAGGTGTATGGGATTATCAAACAAGCATTTCACTGTTCATTTTTGAAGTAGATTTAAAACACATTCTTTATTAATTTGTTTAAAGGAGAAAATGTAACTGAATGTGATGATTTCATCTTATGCTCATTAAAGTAAAGTAAAAGATAGATCTATATGACTTTGATCATGTAGATAATGTATTAACAGTGTAAATTTATGCAAATTATTGTGTGAAACTATGAATGTTTCCATGCCCTTCCATTGTTAATTTTAAGGCAGTTTATTTTTTGATTACCACATTCTTTTATAATTTAAGTTACAATAATTACTTTCCCATCTCAACGCATGACTGATTTTGATAGGTAAGCCAATTTCAAAATAACAATTATCAAAAAGTAAAATTTCTTGCATGAATATCATCTGTTTGAATATTAAAAGCATAATCGAGTATGTAAAATGCATAATGTTCATCAACTCAAACGATACCAATTGAGAAATAAACATTTCACATAAAGATTTTCCTGTTGTGCGGATAGGTGGCACTATACACATGACAGTCGTGCCGATAAGCAGTGTTATCCACACACAGTGTTATCTGCATGACCGTCATGCGGATAGCCAGTGTCAGCATAAGGAGACCAGTGATTGATCATCTTGTGGTAATCTTGTGGTAATCAGCTATTTATACCCAAATCAAAGGCAGGAACAGCTGGTGATACAACTCCACCAACAGAGCGGGAGTCATACAATAAACACCTTTTTTTTAGCTGTAAAATTGAAAGCTTTCAGTTGAAAATATTTAAAATATTATAATTATTATTGTATACCCCTGTAAACCCCAGTTTTACTATATAAAAGCAGGGTGTTATGCAGGGCTTAGGAAACGTCATTTCGAAAAAATTTTAAAGTTTTTATTGTTTTGAGATTACACAATTTGACAAGAAATCGTAGAAAACATACTTATTTCATTCCATTTTACACAGAAGATTGTTTTTTATATTTTAGTAATTCTAATGTTTATTTTTGTCTGCTTGTATTCCGCATTTACTAATGCAGTTGCTCCCCTCATTATTATCGTTTCATTCCCATAGCATGTCAGTCCGAAAATACGACCTATTTTTTTCGTCTAAGAAAATATGATAATTGATTGCGGCAGTTACGCTACAAGTCGACACGTCTTTCATGTGTGTGAAATACACGTTCAGTCTGATCTTTCAGAACTTTATGACATGTTTTTCTAACTTGATCTTTTGACATCGCGCCGCCATTCTTGCTTTATGGAACAAAACATAACTCTTTTTTTTCCTTGCATTTTAAAAGATAACTGACCATTTTCAGTTTCATAATAGACATTTGAGAAATGTCAAAGCTGCTTCGGTTGAGAAGCTCCAGTCCATGTGACAGTTGCAAGGGCCAATCAGCATGTGTTGCATAAATTACTGTGATAATGTTTACGCAACACGGTTACCGGTCGTCATGTTTCAGTAACTTTCACACTTTTCCGTGGGGCTTGTTTTGATAACTGAACAATTATCGATGACAACTATCAACTTGACACTTATGTAGTCAAGGTATAATGGGTCTCAAACCCATGAATTTAAATACCATCAAACAAAGAACGAACTGGCTAACTTTTTTCAGGTAAAAAATTGGAAAATATGTGATTTTCTCGGACCGATAAAAATGCACAAAATAAATAGATCGATACCACGAGTTCAAAATCGGTCTAAACCGACAAATTATCGGATTTCCTGAGCTCTGGTGTTAGGGGTTATTTATAGACATGTTTTTCTGTTGGTATAGGGTACCAAAGTTCCAAAAACCAAGACTTTTTTGTTGCCCATGTACAGATATGTTTTTTCCTCTTTTTATTTTCAGCCGGCAAATCAAAGGCAGGAGCTGCTGGTGATGCAACTCCCACGAAGAGAGCACGAGTCAGTAAACACGAATACAGATGGGAATATGAAGGAGACAAGCAAACCTGGACCCAGTATACCCCCTCCCTGAACAAGCTTGTCACCGATGCTTTTGAAGGGAAGAAGACTCAGATTGAGTTTGAGTTAGACAATGGGGTGAAGATGGCCGTCAACTTTGACAAGATGGTTCAAAAGAACAAGAAGACAGGCTGGGAGAGACCAATCAGAATAGCAGTGAAAGATGACTCAGATGATGGTATGATGTTCCCCTCACCTGTTACTCTAGTTTTGTACACACTCAAAAAATGTGCAATTTGACCCCTTTTGGCCTCCAGTGACCCCCAAAATGCCCAGAGAGGGAACAATGCTGTTCCCAAAAATTCTCAAATATTTCTGTTTCCTGAAGTTAATGTCGCCCAAATGCTCAACAGTTTGTCAAACTCAAGAAGCTGCTAGTAGTGGGACATTGGTCCCCTAAACTAAAATTCCAAGGGAAACCCCTGCTGTAGTATGCAAAAGGTATAGAACTGGGGATTGTGGATGTCTAATTAACATGACTTTGTATGACAATGTTTTCCAGCTTTCTATGTATGGCAGTGGGAAGACGAGAAGGGCAACTACAATCCCTACTCCGCTGCCGCTACTCTCGACCTGGAGGAAGCAAAACAAGCTAAAGAATCCAGCTACGATCTGGAGGCCTGTAGTAGGTCATACACAATAGACCTAGGGAAGATGGAACAAACTAACACAGTGACCAGTGTCGTCAGGAAGGTTGCAAGGGAAGAGTCAAGTAAGTGGGCTTTTAAAAACTTTTTTCATGCTCAACTCAGCTGAGCTTGAAATTTCAAATCCTCATAAATAATGAAGTAGCCCAAATATATTGAAATTGAAGGTTTAGAACTCCAAAGCCTGTAATTTATCCTGCTAATAAATGTTAAAATGGCTATAATTGTTGGCATTTTAACATTTATGAGCAAGATAGATTTTTTAGTCTCAGCTGAGCTGAGCATGAAAAAAGTTTCATAACCTCGGGGCCTGGTTGTTAAGCCATGAGACTTCAAATCGAGAGGTCCTGGAATCGAACCCCACTGACGCCAGGTTCGTCTCCTTGAGCAGGGCACATTCACTCCCCATAGTTTTGGTTAAAGCCCAGAAAGGTTGGCTCTGTCTCAACATGCCTGAAAATTGTTGACTGGGATGTTGAACTACAAATAAACAAACATATTTGACCCACTTCATCTTAATTATACTGTTATGTATGACAGTTACTTGTTGAAAGATGTGCATTCAGTACTGGTAAACTTCCCACGGGAGTATGCCCAGGAAAGTATGATGTTATACATATGATGTTTACTTGTTGTCCTTAGCAATTATTTACTTTTAGTGTCCCAGATATTGGACATAAACAGGTTGTTTACTTCAGAATTTTCTAGAAATTTCAAATTGTTCTTTGACGGAAAAGTCTGGAAAAATCTGGAAGAACCAAAGATGTAGAATCTTCTAGAAAAATCTTTTTTTTATGTCAAAAGAATATTGTGGAATTTTTTGGAAGGATAATGGCCTCTAGAATATTCCATAACATTAAATTTTGGTAAACAACTTGTTATTTTTAGTATATGATATCATAGAATTTGCTGGAAGAATCCTGAATGTTCCTTAGTGCTATATAAGGGCTACAAATTTTCATAAGGACAATCTTTGGGTACTGTTACTATTAAGAAGTCAAAATCTATCTTACTGGAATTTAAACTTATTCTTGGATTACTTTGTGATATTCGATTCTGGATTGGGACATAGTGCTATTTTGAAACAAACTTTAATTCTTGGGATCAGAAACTGATACAGACTTGTGTTAAAAAATTCTGAGGGACATTCAGACATTCTTTAAGGGAATTAACATCTTGAAAGGTATTGTACATTCATTTTTGTTTGATTGTATATATGCTTTTGATTGTTTCACATGTAATTACTGGTTAAATCACTTCTAAATAAATTTGTTAAATTTTAAACAAAGCTTGTTGCTGGCTAACCAACTTGTTGGTTTCCTTAATCTTCTAGTTACGCCTGGCACGTAACAGAATTGGGGGCTCGAGTCCGGGATTGAAATTTCTTGTGCACCAAATTTATTTAAAATTCTAAAGTATCTTCACTGTTTGCTGTTTAAATAGCTAAAGCCAGCAAAAAGCAACCATGTCATTCAAACTAAGTGACTTTATTGCTGCGCCTTCTCAGGAGCTGTTAGATAAGGCCAAAAAGAGTGACCTCTTAGACATAGCTGATCATTATGGGTTGTCAAATATCAAGACTTCCATGTTAAAACATGAAATTAAGAACATTTTGATTCAGTTTTTTGTTGACGAGGAAATTTTTGATTCCTCGGCTACTTCTCAGATTCTAGTCACTCAGACTGACTTGCAGTTGAGGGAACTAGAAATCAAAAGACAAATTGAGATGGAAAAACTAAAATTTGAGTATGAAGAAAGAATAAGGTTGGAAACTTTAGAACGGGATGAAAGAATAAGGGCAGAAAAGGCCGAAAGGGAAGAAAGAATAAGATTGGAAACTTTAGAACGGGAAGAAAGAATGCATAAACAAAAGTTAGAAATGGAAGAACGAGAGAAGGAAAAACAAAGAGAATTAGAACGAGAAAAAATTGAGTTAGAAAAAGAAAAATTAGAAAGAGAAGAAAGGCTTGAAAAAGAAAAATTAGAACGAGAAGAACGGCTCGAAATTGAAAAAGAAAAATTGAGATTTGAAAATGAAGAAAAAGAAAGAGAAAGGCTATTTCAGTTAAGAATAAAAGAAATTGAATTTAATGAAAAATCAAAATCAAAATCTTTATCTTCAGACACAAGCAAAATATTTGATGTAACAAAACATATCCGACTCGTTCCTCCATTTCAAGAAAAAGAGGTTGATAAATATTTTCTACATTTTGAGAAGGTAGCAGAAAACTTGAAATGGCCAAAAGAGCATTGGACCTTGCTTTTGCAAAGTGTTGTAATTGGTAAAGCTCGAGAAATTTACACTCAGCTTTCTCTTGAGCAAAGCTCAGATTATGATACAGTAAAGGAATTTATTCTTAAGGCTTATGAGCTGGTCCCTGAGGCATACAGGCAGAAATTTAGAGACTGTAGAAAAGAACATGACCAGACTCATGTTGAGTTTGCTAGAACAAAAGAGCAACTATTTGATAGATGGTGTTCTTCAAAGAAAGTAGGTTCTGATCATGCAAAGCTAAGGCAGCTCATGCTTGTTGAAGAATTCAAACGGTGCATAAATTCTGATGTTAAGGCTTTCTTGAACGAAAGAGAAGTTGAAAACTTGGAAACAGCAGCACGTTTAGCTGATGACTATGCTTTGACTCATAAGGCTTCATTTGTCAACAAGCCATATCCTAGGAAACCATATAACCCTCAATCAAAGCAAATTACCCCTCAGTCAAAACCATATTCCCCTCAGTCCGGTCCCAAAGCCAATCCCAGTAATCCAACTGACAATTCCAGTCCAAAACCCAAATTTTCTAGTGAAAACAAAGGACAAAATCCCTTATCCCAGCCAATTTGTAATTATTGTAAGAAAACTGGCCACATTATTTCCGAATGTTTGGCACTGAAACGAAAGAAAGAAAGAGAAAATATAGATAGTGCTAAACCGACAGGCCTCACCTCCTTAAAGGCTAAACCACAGTCTTGTATCCAGGAAGAAAACCCTATACTGACCAGAACTTGTAAAGAGTCAGTCTCTGAGGATTCTATTATGGAGATTTATGAACCATTCTTATCAGATGGTTTTGTGTCACTTAACAGTGACTCTGTCCAGTCTACCCCTATCAAAATCTTACGAGATACCGGAGCTTCTCAATCCCTTATCTTGGCAGATACCTTGCCATTTTCCGAGAAGTCTTCTTCTGGGACAAGTGTCCTTATCCAGGGCGTAGAGTGTGGATTTGTTAATGTACCGCTCCATAATATCTATTTGTCCTCAGACTTAGTTAAAGGTCCCGTGGCTGTAGGTATTAGACCTTCCTTACCCTTTAAAGGTATTCATTTGCTGTTAGGCAATGATTTGGCAGGAGATAAGGTTGTGGTAAACCCACTTTTGACCAGCACACCATGTGTTGATCAACCGCCTGATCCCATTGAGTAGGAAATTCCTGACCTTTACCCTTCTTGTGCTGTCACTAGGGCAATGGCAAAGAAAGCCAAATTATATGATGGGATGCAGGACATAAATTTAACTGACACTTTGATAGAGATTTCAACATCTCTTTCCCCTAGTCAGTCTGATATTCAGACTGACCCTAGCAATCCAAGGTCAGGGTCAGAAAATGACCTTTCACCTTCCAACTCAAATGACCAAGGTCATGACCAGCTGTCAAGGTCACAGCTTTGTAAAGAACAACACAGTGATCCTGAGATCTCGCCTTTATTTGAAAGGGCTTTTAATGAAAATGAAATATCCCAGGTTCCTGTTTGCTATTATGTCAAAAATGGCATTTTGATGAGAAAATGGCGTCCTCCGGATGTCTCCGCAGCGGATGAGTGGACTGTTAACCACCAAATTGTGGTTCCTAGGGTTTATCGCCCTGAAATCTTAAACTTGGCTCATGAAACACCCATGTCAGGCCATTTAGGTGTAAATAAGACCTATCACAAGATTCTAAATCATTTCTACTGGCCAGGATTAAAATCTGATGTTTCACAGCATTGCAAATCCTGCCACACTTGTCAAATGGTAGGAAAGCCCAATCAGACTATTCCTAAAGCTCAGTTACAGCCCATTCCTGCCTTTGATGAACCTTTCAGCAGAGTGATTATTGATTGTGTAGGTCCCTTACCCAAAACAAAGAAAGGTTGTGAATATCTTCTGACCATAATGTGTGCTTCAACTCGCTTTCCTGAAGCTATCCCACTCAGAAATATCAAGGCTAAAACAATAGTTAATGCACTTGTGAAGTTCTTCACATTTGTAGGCCTCCCAAAATCTATCCAGTCAGATCAGGGCTCAAATTTTATGTCAGGAATTTTTCAGCAAGTCATGTACGAACTTGGAATTAAGCAATACAAGTCATCGGCTTACCACCCTGAAAGCCAAGGTGCCTTAGAAAGATTCCATCAAACTTTGAAAAACATGATCAGATCTTACTGCTTTGACACTGAAAAAGATTGGGATGAAGGCATACACTTGCTTCTATTTGCTGTAAGAGAATCTGTACAAGAGTCTCTGGGGTTCAGCCCATTTGAGCTTGTTTTTGGGCACACTGTACGTGGACTGTTAAAACTTCTAAAAGAGAAATTTCTCTCAGATGATGACAGTTCTTTGAACTTACTTCAGTATGTGTCTGATTTCAAAACCAGACTATCAAAAGCCTGTGAAGCAGCTCGGTCCAATCTCAAGTCAGCTCAAAACAAAATGAAGATTCGTTATGATGAAAATGCTAAAGACAGAAATTTTGAACCTGGTGACAAGGTACTTGCTCTCTTGTCCATTCCTGGCAGACCTTTACAAGCTAGATATTATGGCCCGTATACTGTTGATAAAAAGTTAAGTGACGTGAATTACATTGTTAACACTCCTGGGAGGCGCAAGCAAAAACAGCTATGTCACATTAATATGCTCAAGAAGTATATTGATAGGGATAGTTCTGTTATTTCATCAGTAAATATAGTTAATTCTGTCCCTCATGAACAAAATCAAATGGACTCTGAGGACTTCAACTTGGAGAAATCTGATCCCTCGTCATCGAAACTCCAGAATTCTGACATACTACAGAATCTTGATCAGAAACTGTCTCACCTTGATTCAGACAAAAGACTTGAACTGAAACAGTTAGTTCTCGAATATGAGCACTTATTTCCGGACATTCCATCCAGAACTGACAAAATCTATCATGATGTTGACATTATTGAAGGTTCAAAACCTGTAAAGCAACATCCTTACAGAATGAACCCTGTAAAACAGCAATATCTCAGGGAAGAAGTTCAATATTTGCTGGACAATGATTTCATTGAACCCAGCCAAAGTGAATGGAGTTCTCCTTGTATTCTTGTACCAAAGCCAGACGGGACATTTAGAATGTGCACAGACTATCGAAAAGTTAATTCTGTCACTAAAACAGACACTTTTCCCATCCCACGAATCGATGACTGCATTGATAATATTGGACATGCCAAGTATGTTACAAAGTTCGATCTGCTAAAGGGATTTTGGCAGATACCCCTCACGGACAGAGCAAAGGAGATCTCGGCATTTGTTACACCAGATGGACTGTACCAGTATAAAGTCATGCCATTTGGAATGAAGAACTCGCCTGCGACTTTTCAGCGGCTGGTCAACAGTTTGATTTCCAATCTGGATGGCTGTAAAGCCTATATCGACGACGCTATTATCTTCAGTGAGGAGTGGCAACAACACTTGCAGACAATCAGAACATTCTTTGACCGGCTAAGTGATGCTAAATTAACTGTGAACTTGGCAAAAAGTGAATTTTGCCATGCAAACTTGACATTTCTTGGACACATTGTAGGTCAAGGTCAGGTAAAACCTGTAGAAGCTAAAGTTGAGGCTATCTCAGATTTTCCTGTACCTACTAGCAAAAGACAACTGATGCGCTTTCTGGGTATGGCTGGATATTACAGGAAATTCTGCAACAACTTCTCGGCTATAGCTGAGCCTCTGACAAACTTGCTTGGTAAGAAGGCCAAGTATGTTTGGACAGATGACTGCCAGAAGTCATTTGATAAGCTCAAGGCCATACTTGGAAGTGCTCCGGTTCTCTTCGCACCAAGTTTTGACAAAGAGTTCAAGTTGGCTGTAGATGCCAGTGATGTTGGTGCAGGCAGTGTATTGTTGCAAGAAGATGACAATGGTGTTGACCATCCTGTTTGTTATTTTTCCAAAAAGTTTAACAAGCATCAGAGAAATTACTCTACCATAGAGAAAGAATGCCTATCTCTAATCCTTGCGCTTCAGCACTTTGAAGTTTACTTAGCTTCTTCACATGCACCAATTGTTGTCTTCAGTGACCACAATCCACTGACTTTCATACATAAAATGAAAAACAAGAACCAGCGTTTACTCAGGTGGAGTCTCATGTTGCAAGAGCACAATCTTGACATCAGACATATCCGAGGAAGAGATAATATCATTCCAGACACCCTAAGCAGAGCTTAAGTGCCTCTACAATGCTGATGTCCAGCTTTGTGCTGTTGTATTTGATTAGTTTTGCACAAATTTTGCTAAACATATTGTATACAATTATCCAGTATTGCAAAAGAAAGCTTTATTTTATAAAACTTTCTTTTCTTTGAAGAGGGGAAGTGTTATGTATGACAGTTACTTGTTGAAAGATGTGCATTCAGTACTGGTAAACTTCCCACGGGAGTATGCCCAGGAAAGTATGATGTTATACATATGATGTTTACTTGTTGTCCTTAGCAATTATTTACTTTTAGTGTCCCAGATATTGGACATAAACAGGTTGTTTACTTCAGAATTTTCTAGAAATTTCAAATTGTTCTTTGACGGAAAAGTCTGGAAAAATCTGGAAGAACCAAAGATGTAGAATCTTCTAGAAAAATCTTTTTTTTATGTCAAAAGAATATTGTGGAATTTTTTGGAAGGATAATGGCCTCTCTAGAATATTCCATAACATTAAATTTTGGTAAACAACTTGTTATTTTTAGTATATGATATCATAGAATTTGCTGGAAGAATCCTGAATGTTCCTTAGTGCTATATAAGGGCTACAAATTTTCATAAGGACAATCTTTGGGTACTGTTACTATTAAGAAGTCAAAATCTATCTTACTGGAATTTAAACTTATTCTTGGATTACTTTGTGATATTCGATTCTGGATTGGGACATAGTGCTATTTTGAAACAAACTTTAATTCTTGGGATCAGAAACTGATACAGACTTGTGTTAAAAAATTCTGAGGGACATTCAGACATTCTTTAAGGGAATTAACATCTTGAAAGGTATTGTTCATTCATTTTTGTTTGATTGTATATATGCTTTTGATTGTTTCACATGTAATTACTGGTTAAATCACTTCTAAATAAATTTGTTAAATTTTAAACAAAGCTTGTTGCTGGCTAACCAACTTGTTGGTTTCCTTAATCTTCTAGTTACGCCTGGCACGTAACAATACAGAAAATGGTCAGAGCCTATAGGCAAAATTGAATTTTAGCACACATGTACCTATAAGGGTGTGACACAGATAATAAGCAATGCAGCTGCTGTGCTGATCATTTGCTTAAAAAGTATAAAATGTATGTATAAAATAACTTGACAAAGGTCTAAACCCGTCTAAAGCCTTAGGGCCTGATGAGCTTCATCCCAGAGTCCTAAAGGAACTGGCTATGGAATTAGGGCCGGTATTCGCCCATCTCTTCCAGCAGTCAATTGATACAGGTGAAATTCCTAAAGAATGGTCTCTTGCTAATATTTGCCCCCTGTTTAAGAAGGGCGACAGGTCACTTGCCCGCAATTACCGCCCTGTTTCTTTGACATGCATTCCTTGTAAGCTTCTTGAACATATTGTATGCTCAAATATTATGGCCCATCTTGATGAACATGAACTCCTGTCGGACAGGCAACACGCATTTAGGAAATGGCATAGCTGTGAAACTCAGTTGACTACAGTGATAAATGACTGGGCCAAAATCTTAGACAAAAAAGGCCAGGTCGACACTTTTATACTCGATTTTGAAAAGGCTTTCGATACTCCTCCCCATGAACTCCTTAAAAGCAAATTGTTCAGCTATGGAATAGGTGGAACAACACTGAATTGGATAAATGCTTTCCTTTGTTTCAGACAACAAAGGGTAGTGGTTAATGGTATTAAATCGGATTGGGCTCCAGTTGTGTCGGGTGTCCCTCAGGGCACCGTTCTCGGCCCCTTGCTGTTTTCCTTGTATATAAATGACATCTCAGCAGACATCGAGTCCGAAATAAGACTCTTTGCTGATGATTGTGTTTGCTATCGTGAAATCAAGAATGAAGAGGATACATTGAAACTTCAAAGAGACATTGATCGCCTAGGCAGTTGGGCTAGAAAATGGGGAATGAGATTTCAACCCGTCAAATGCAACATGATGCAGCTGACAAATAAACGGTCTAGTAAGATACAGGCTAACTACACCCTTGAGAGCACTTTACTGGAAAACGTTGAAAGCATAAAATACCTGGGTGTAACTATCACAAATGATTTGAAATGGAATACTCATATTTCCAATGTTTGTACAAAGGCTAACAGAACTCTCGGATTCTTGAGGAGAAATTTGTATTCTTGTCCCCCAGATGTGAAAGAAGCAGCTTATAAAGGACTGGTGCGGCCGGTCTTGGAATATGGAAGCTCAGTTTGGGACCCTCACACTCATGGCCTCCAGGAAGAACTGGAAAAGGTCCAAAATCGTGCGGCAAGGTTTGTGACGGGAAATTATGTTTTTGAAACTGGGAGCATGACTGGCATTTTAGGTCAACTGAAATGGGAATCTCTTAAGAAAAGGAGGAAGGATAGTAGACTTATATTGCTATACAAAGGTCTGAAGGGTAAAGCCAGAATACCCACAGATGACCTTATCCCAAAGAATAGGCGTTGTAGAAATCAACACTCTTTGGCTTTTCAGATACCTTCAGCTAGCAAAGAAGCGTACAAAAGTAGTTTCTTTCCACAGACTATCAGGGACTGGAATGACCTCCCTGATTCACTTGTCTCCTCTGCTGAAATGTCTGATGACTGTGTGTCCAAGTTCGCTTCACTCGTGCGTTCAAGGGACTAATTTCCACCCCCCCCCCCCCCCCCCATCCGAACCCCCTGGTGAAATAATGTCATTTGGCGTGTCACCAGTAAACTATTCAGATTCAGACAAACTGGGCCTAGTTGTTCAAAACTTTGTTAGCTTAGCACTGTCATTAAGCCCTCAATTGGTTAACTATCAACTTTAAAAGCAAATACACTTATATTTTGTTGAAAAAAAAAAGTGAAATCCTTTGCAATGCAAAGGATTCTCACATTTTTTCAACAAAAATAATAGTATATTTGTAATATATTGCCATTTGAAATTTTAATGAATTGTTAACTAATGACTTCGTTATTTTTGAACAAATGGTGGACTAGGTCTGAACAGCTACATAGGTCAAATATATTGCAAATTAAGCAAAATCTGTCAAATGATTCCAATTGTGTTGACTATTTTCTATTACAGAAGCCATTAAGTCTGACCCAGGAGCCCCATCCCCTGTTGCCACGACCTCAACATCTGACACGACAGACAAATCTGCCAAGAGTGGGTGGGGCAAAAGTAAGGCGGGGTCAAAGGTGAAGGTCGAAGCTGAGGAAGAAGAGGAGGTGGATAGTAAAGCAGCTAAAAGTGGGGCCAAGGCAGCTAAATCAGGAGCCAAACCAAGGCCAGCAGGTCAGACCTGTGTTTGAAGATATTTAAATGTTCATAGGAGATTTTGGATTCTTATAAAACTAAGATGTAAAATCTATATGAATTGACCATTTGCCAGTAAATGTTGTTTTTTTCTAGTTCTATCATCTATGATTATAAGAAAATGGTGTTGAAACAGATGGCACTCCCGGGGGAAGCTACACAGTAAGAGGCTAACAAGCTGGTATATATGAGCTGCTTTGTTTATTTTCATCGAGGTCTGATGGGTTTGCTTACATTTGTATATTCAAAATGGGTGAAATAAATTGGCAAAGATGGCAACAGCCTGCATTTTGAATATTAGCATATGCCATTTTAAAGTGCCTGGTGAGAGGCAGCTCTTTAAAAGGGAGCCTTCATTACACTGTTGTGATGTTTTGGGAAGATCATGTTTAACCTAAGTACCAAAAAAGCTGTATTGTTGTTTACAGTGAAAACAGTTGTAATGACTGGGAAAGCACCAGTAGATGCTGACTGTCCATTGGTGGGGAAAGCCCATGTCTACTATGAGGGAAAGGACATTTATGACTGCATGTTGAATCAGGTACATTGTGTTGTTTCATTTGTTTGAAATATAACAGCATTGTTAATACCGTATTTGTTTTAACTAGCCCACATGCTCCAATAAGAGCACACCCTAATCTTCTTTGAAAAAGTGCACATGAGAGGCTGACATGTCCTATGTCACACTAGTCTTACCGCAGGTATATCTTAAGCATTAAAATTTTGGACCTGTTAAGTATGTGTAATTTTTGGTTTTAGTGTGTGCTTATTAGAATGAAATTTTATTGAACATTTTTGCTTGGCCACTATTCTTTTTGACAAGTATTATTCTTACTTCATTTATAGACATATGAGCCAAATTGCATGAGAATACCAACAATTTGGGTTTCGGACCAGGTCCGACACAAACCGGCCTGTTCAGTCACAAGAAAGCAAGAAGCTTGAAACTTTGCATAAAATGGTAGAAGAGGATTTGTACTATCTGTGTATCGAAAACAAAGGCGCTGATCAGCTGTGCAGTTACTGCACAGCTGATCTGTGTCTTTGTTTTTGCATATGCAAATTGTTGGTTTTCCCATGCAGCAGCTCATATAATTTCTGTTAAAGGACTTCTTAATTTGAAAAATATGCTAATTGCTGAAAATTATAAAAAGTTTAAACGAGCATTTTTATTAACCATACTATTTCAGACCAATGTATCCAACAACAACAACAAATACTTCATTATCCAACTTCTTGAGGATGACAATAAGAAAGCCTTCTATACATGGTTTAGGTGGGGTCGGGTAGGTTACAAGGGACAGAATAACCTAGTGCCGTGTGGGGGCAGCCTCGAGGCAGCAAAGAAACACTTCTTCAAAAAGTAAGATACAAGGCCATAAGTTATATTTCATAATTGATGGTTGGTTGGTTGTTGATTTCATGTTTTACATCAAATTCCAACAGTTACTGTAAATTCGAAAATTTTCGCGTGACTTTTATTTCGCGAATTTTGGATTTCCAAATTATTAGGGAGTTTTTTAATTCGCGAACTGGTACTTGTACAGTCTATATAAAGCTTATTGTAATTCTCTATTAGCGAGAACTTTATTTTCGCAGGGCAACGTATTCGTGAATATTAGGGAAAATTAAGTTCTCCCGAAAATTTCCGGATTTACAGTAATGTCATATAGAGATAGGGCATCAATTTAAAGTCTCATAAAAAATAGAACAGCCAGAATGAAACCTATGACCCCTGGTTTACAAAGTGAGTGGCTTTACCGCAAGCCACAAAGGCTTAGATTTGCTAAGCTATTGCCTAGAGGCTCGTCAAGGTGTAATGATACATTAAACTTATCCTTGGCTATATACTTTGGATGTAAAGTAACAAACCAATCAAACCAACATATTATAGTCACAGGCCCTCCGCATTTTCCATTTTCATGTTTGTTTTTCCAGATTTTCTGATAAGACTCGTAATGACTGGGCCAACAGGGCCAAGTTTGTGAAGGTGGCTGGGAAATATGACCTACTACAGATGGACTACAGTGCTAAGGTTTGTGAAATCAAGTGTTTATGCATAACTTAGATACTAGTATATTTTAGCTGGATGATATAATTATATCAGTAGCATACTAGTTGATAGGCGGTAGGTGTATATGTCCTTGCTTTTGCATGTCTATAAATGTTTTTTTTAGCTCGCCTGCACGAAGTGCATAGAGCTATTGTAGTCGCCTCGGTCGTCCGCGTTTACGTTTACGTCCGCGTCACACTTTCGGTTAAAGTTTTTTAGAAGTCTATATCTCTTGACCATGTTGATGGATCAAGTTGATACTTTGCATGTTGATAGATATTGGTCTGAAGTTTTACGCAGTACCATCATGACCCACCCTGGGTGACCTTGAGGTCAAGGTCACGGACTTAGAAATTTTGTGTTTTGAAAGTTTTTGGTTAAAGTTTTTGTAAGTCAATATCTCTTGACCATATTGATGGATTGAGTTGATACTTTGCATGTTGCTAGATATTGGTCTGAAGTTTTACGCAGTACTATCATGACCCACCCTGGGTGACCTTGAGGTCAAGGTCACGGACTTAGAATTTTGTGTTTAAGTTTTTGGTTAAGTTTTTGTAAGTCTATATCTCTTGACCATATTGATGGATTGAGTTGATACTTTGCATGTTGCTAGATATTGGTCTGAAGTTTTACACAGTACCATCATGACCCACCCTGGGTGACCTTTAGGTCTAGGTCACGGACTTGGAAATTTTGTGTTTAAGTTTTTGATTTAAGTTTTTGTAAGTCTATATCTCTTGACCATGTTGATTGATCAAGTTGATACTTTGCATGTTGGTAGATATTGGTCTGAAGTTTTATGCAGTACCATCATGACCTACCCTGGGTGACCTTGAGGTCAAGGTCACAGACTTAGAAATTTTGTGTTATTTTTAGCTCACCTGAGCCGAAGGCTCACAGGTGAGCTTATAGTATACCCATGCTCCGGCGTCCGTCCGGCGTCCGTCCGTCGTCCGTCGTCCGTCGTTCACAATTTCAAAGATCTTCTCCTCTGAAACCTCTTGGCCAATCAAAGCCAAACTTCATGTGGAGCATCCTTAGGAAGGGGGAACGAAAGTTTATATAAATGGTCCAGGTCACATGACCAAGATGGCCGCCATGGCTATAAATAGCAAAAACCTTTAAAAATCTTCTTCTCCAGAACCAGTGGGCCGATTTCCACGAAACTTGGTATGTAGCATCGGGGACGTGGGCCCATCATAGTTTATATAAATCATGACCCTAGGATGACCTTGACCTATTTTACGGCAAGGTCAACTTAGGTCGCCAATGCATTTGAATGGGAAAAAATGGTAAATTGCTATTTAATGGGTAAAACTTACTGGGAATAGGCAAATGGACAGAAGATTAATGTTAATGGAAAATTTTAGCCCCTGGGGGGTTGTCTGCCCCTGCCCAGGGGCTATATACATGTATATTTCCATAATAATGAAACATCTTCTCCCCTGAAACCGCATGGCCAATCAAAGCCAAACTTCATATGGAGCATCCTTGGGAAGGGGGAAAGAAAGTTTATATAAATGGTCAAGGTCACATGACCAAGATGGCCGCCATGGCTATAAATAGAAAAAACCTTTAAAAATCTTCTTCTTCAGAACCAGAAGGCCAATGATTTTGAAACTTTGTGTGAAGCATCAGTGACTGGAGCTCTACAAAGTTTATATAAATCATGACCCTTGGATGACCTTGACCTATTTTACGGCAAGGTCAACATAGGTCGCTCATGCATTTGAATGGGGAAAAGTGTTAAAATGTCATTTGTAGGGAAAAACTTGCAGGAAATGGGCAAATGGACTTAAGATTGATGATTCTGAAAAAATTTGGACCCCAGGGGTATGTCAGCCCCCACCCCTGGGGCAATATACATGTATATTACAGTGATATTCAAAGATCTTCTTCTCTGAAACTGCTTGGCCAATCAAAGCCAAACTTTATGAGGAGCATTGTTAGGAAGTGGGAATGAAAGTGTATATAAATGGTCATGGTCACATGACCAAGATGGCTGTCAGGGCTATAAATAGCAAAAACCTTTAAAAATCTTTTCCTCCAGAACCAGAAGGCCTATGATTTTGAAACTTGGCATGAAGCATCAGGCAATGGAGCTCTACAAAGTTATATAAATCGTGACCCTTGGATGACCTTGACCTATTTTACGGCAAGATCAACTTAGGTCGCCCATGCATTTGAATGGGGAAAATTGTTAAAATGTCATTTGAAGGGCAAAACTTTCAGTAAATTGGCAAATGGACTGCAGTTTTATGTTTTCAAAAAGAAATTGACTCCAGGGGTTGCTCTGACCAAGCCCTGGGGTTATATACATGGATATTACCATTCTAGTCAAACAAGTTTATTGGTATATATCTCGGGTTTCAGGTGAGCGTTTACAGGACCATTGGTCCTCTTGTTTTTTGGTTAAAGTCTAAATCTCTTGAAGATGTTGATGGATAAAGTTGATACTTGCATGTTGATAGACATTGGTCTCAGGTTTTATGCTGTACATCACAACTCACCTGGATGACCTTGAGGTCAGGGTCACGGACTTGGAAGTTTTGTGTTTAAGTTTTGGTTAATGTTTTTATAAGTCTATATCTCTTGAACATGTAGATTGATCAAGTTGATACTTTGCATTGGTCTGAAGTTTTATGTTGTACCATCATGACCCACCTGAGTGACCTTGAGGTCAAGGTCATGGGTCATAGATTTTATCAGATGTAGTGGCAAAGCACAAGTCAGGCGAGCTACGCTGTCCTGCGACAGCTCTTATTTCTGTAAAAGATTTCTTAAACAACTTTTTGACATTGGATGCTAGAATTTTGTATGCACACTGTGTTTTAGTTGTATTATGTTAGAAAGAATCAACGAAATGAAGATTTCCAGGGCCCAGTCGTTCAAAACTTTGTTAGCTTAACAACATCGTTAAGACCTCAACTTGTTAAGTAAATGTGACTACATAAGCAAATACACTGTTATTTTTTAATGATAAGGATTCTCATATTTTATCAAAAAAATAACAGTGTATTTGTAATATTCATGTTAGAAATTTTGACGAATCTTTAACTAACAATGTTGTTAATTTCGAACAACTGGCCCCAGTTTTTAGCTCACCTGAGCCGAAGGCTCACAAGGTGAGCTTATAGTACAGTAGTCGAGCCGGCGTCCGTCCGTGCGTGCGTCCGTCCGTCCGTTCACATTTTCAAACTCAAATATCTCTAAGACAACATGCCTGATCGTAATCAAATTTTATCTAAAGCATCATTGAGGAGGGGGAAAGGTTGTGAAAGGTTTTGGGCCAGGTCGGATCAGAACTCTGGTTTCCATGGCAACGGATAGCTCCCATAGAATTACAATGGGAAAAACATATAAAAATCTTCTTCTCTGAAACCACAAGGCCAAGAGCGTTCATATTTTGTGTGTAGCAACGTCTATTGGTCCTCTTCATAAATCCTGCCATACGTGCCCCTGGGGTCCATATGGGCCCCGCCCCGGGGGCGTCATGATGAAAATATAAAAAAATCTTCTTCTCTGAAACCACAAGGCCCAGAGCTTTCATATTTTGTGTGTAGCAATGTTTAGTGGTCCTCTATATAAATCCTGCCAATCATGCCCCGGGGGTCAGAAATGGCCCCGCCCCGGGGGTCATTAGCTCCCAAAGACTTACAATGGGAAAAACATAAAAAAATCTTCTTCTCCGAAACCACAAGGCCCAGAGCTTTCATATTTTGTCAGTAGCAATGTATAGTGGTCCTCTTTATAAATCCTGCCAACCATGCCCCTGGGGTCCATACGGGCCCCGCCCCGGGGGGTTCATGGGTAAAACATAAAAAAATCTTCTTCTCCGAAACCACAAGGCCCAGAGCTTTCATATTTTGTTTGTAGCAATATATTGTGTTCCTCTTTATAAATCCTGCCAACCGTGCCCCTGTGTTCCACACGGGCCCCGCCCCGGGGGCGTCATGATGAAAATATAAAAAAATCTTCTTCTCTGAAACCACAAGGCCCAGAGCTTTCATATTTTGTGTGTAGCAATGTTTAGTGGTCCTCTATATAAATCCTGCCAATCATGCCCCTGGGGTAAAAAATGGCCCCGCCCCGGGGGTCATTAGCTTCCATAGACTTACAATGGGAAGAACATAAATAAATCTTCTTCTCCTAAACCACAAGGCCCAGAGCTTTCATATTTTGTGTGTAGCAATGTATAATGGTCCTCTTTATAAATCCTGCCTACCGTGCCCCTGGGGTCCATACGGGCCCCGCCCCGGGGGTGTCATGGGAAAAACATAAAAAAATCTTCTTCTCCAAAACCACAAGGCCCAAAGCTTTCATATTTTGTATGAAGCAATGTTTAGTGGTCCTCTATATAAATCCTGCCAATCATGCCCCTGGGGTCAAAAATGGCCCCGCCCCGGGGGTCATTAGCTCCCATAGACGTACAATGGGAAAAACAAAAAATCTTCTTCTCCAAAACCACAAAGCCCAGAGCTTTCATATTTTGTCAGTAGCAATGTATAGTGGTCCTCTTTATAAATACTGCCAACCGTGCCCCTGTGGTCCACACGGGCCCCGCCCCGGGGGCGTCATGGGAAAAACATAAAAAATCTTCTTCTCCAAAACCACAAGGCCCAGAGCTTTCATATTTTGTTTGTAGCAATGTATAGTGTTCCTCTTTATAAATCCTGCCAACGGTGCCCCTGGGGTCCATGCAGGCCACGCCCCAGGCATGTCATTATCTACCATAGACTTATAATGGAAATATGTGAAAAAATCTTCTCTGCAACAGCATGACACAAAGCTTGTATATTTGATATACAACATTGTCATGTGTTGCTCTACATAAATCCTGCCAATCTTGCCCCTGGGGTCAAATATGGCCCAACCTTCGGGGTCATTATAGGACCCTGACCTTGTTAGATGATTTTTTCAAGTGAACCAAAATGGCAGAAAAGAGGATACACAATCCAGACAAGAGCTCTCCTGCTGATGTAAGTAGGGTTTCAAGGTCACATGACCAAGATGGCTATCATACCCATATATGGTAAAAAACCCAACTACTTTGTCCAGTGACTTTACTTGTTGGCTCTCAGGTGAGCGATCGTTGCCCCTGGGCTACTTGTTATCAGTTGAGACAACATTGAAAATGAAAGAATTTAAAAAATATGTAAAGAAGCCTCTTTAACTCATATAAGCCTTGCGTCCCTTTTGTGGGACACAGGCAAACAGTATAGCCCCAGATGTGATGCCGCAGAAACGCAACATCCCATCTGGGGCTATTCTGTTTGCACAGAGAAATTTCATAGAAAAATGAGATAAAAACCTAACACCTCTAAAAATGAAAGTGGACTCACCCAATTGATAAAAGTGGGAGAATCCATTCGTCAAATATGGTTGAATCAGCGTTTAATATGCTGGTGTTATTCTGTTCCAGGACACAGATGAGACAGATGCCCCTGTGAAGAAGAAGGAGAAAACAGATGTTAAAATACCAGACTCTAAACTGGATAAACGGTTACAGGTTGGTAGATACTAAAGAAGTGCATACCGTATTCATTCTAATTAGCGCACAGTGCGCTAAACTTTTCAAAATAACTAAAAGTTAAGGCAACAAAATATCGTTCTAATTAGCATACACTAAGTTAAAGTGCATCTAATGTGGTATTCATGTGCAGAATTGGTGAAAATACCTATAAACTATTCGAGCAGTGTGCGCTTATACACATGTTTCTCGGAAACGACCGGGGTGTGCGCTTATTGGAACATGTGCGCTAATTAGAAGGAAACAGTAATTATAATGATATTAATCATTAGGATAGCCCAAACCAGTTTAATAAGATCTTCTTTCTTGCACATCAGATAGAGATTCAGGTGTCTCATGTTTTAAATTCTTTTATTACCCAGTTGATCTCATCAAGGGATGACATCAGCTTAAAGAAAAGTAACTGTACTTATAGGGCATCTCATAACTAAAGTTTAGCTTTGTTTGTATTGAGGCTTAACATCCCAGTCAACAATTTTTCAGTCATGTTGGGACAGAGCCAATGCTCCTGGGTTTAACCAGTGCTGTAGGGAGTTAATGTGTCTTGCTGAAGGACACAACAAGGTACCGCTTGTGAGGATTGAACCCAGGACCTCTAGATTCGGAGTCCGACTCTCTACCAGTATGCCACCGCTCTCCGATAAAGCGTTCATATCACAACAATGTTACAAAAGTTCGTTCTCAAAATGGCTGATGTAACTGAAGGGTTTTGCGTGGTAAAGTGGATGAAAATCATGCCTCGCTGCAAAGCTTGTGGGGGGGGGGGGTTAACTGGTTAACTACCTATATATGACGTAGTAGGGATGTGCCGCCTGAATAGCCCCCTTTTTCAGCCTCGTCAGATATATGAATGGGTTACCTTTTTCAAGTCAAAATATATGAATGGCCCCATTTTTCCATATTTAGTCCATGAATGACCAAATTTTTCAGACATCGATGTTTAAGAGCACTTTTTTGCTGACATACACAGCTCAGAAAGTCGAAATATTTGTATATAATTGTGTATAGGTCAAAATTTTGTACAATCAAATATATGAATGGGTCACTTTTTTCGAAGGCATGATATATGAATGGGTCCCGTTTTTCGATTACCAGATATATGAATGGGGTATGTTTTAAAGTATCTGGCGGCACATCCGTACCAAAATTACCTCCGAGTTACCCACCCGAGGATGACAAAATCTGATTCCAAAAAAAAAAAATAAAAAATGTTGCACCCTTATGGGCAGTTTGCCTTTATTACGTCAGGGTGAACATTTGTCATTAACAAGACAGGCATAGTTATGTACCAGCTGCGTATTGAACGTGCAACCTCTTGATTGCTAAGGGAATATGCTATCCTTTAGGCTACCGCAGCTGTATTCACAAACCCATGATAGATTCTTGTATTCCCGGATGGTTGTACTGGATAACCAGGAATAGAAATATCTGTTTCGTCAAAATTCTTTAAGAATGACTTTTGTCTTTTAATGGTGAAAAATGGAAATATAGTATACCACAACCTTTATACTACACTATTGTAGGGACTCAAGCTAACTCTATTCTGGGAAGTAGGGGTTGGGGGTGGGGGCATGGTTAGAATTGACTAGTTTATAACCATAGTTAAGCCACACCAATAATTCAGCTGCCGCATGGGAAAACCAACAATCTGCATAGACAAAAACGAAGGCACAGATCAGCTTCGCAGTAACTGCGAAGCTGATCAGCACCTTTATTTTCGCTACACAGATAGTCCATTCCTCTACTTTCTAACTCCAAAATTTCAAGCCTCTAACCTTCTTCTGTGACTGTACAGCCTGGTTTGTGTCGGACCTGGTCGGAATCCAATTTGTTGGTTTCCTCACATACAGGCTCAATTATCTGACGATATGTTTACAGGAGCTGGTAGAACTGATTTGTGATGTTAAACAGATTTATACTACACAATTGTATGGACTCAAACTAGCACTATTCCGGGAAGTAGGGGTTGAGGGGTTGGGGGGGGCATGGTTAGAATTGACTAGTGCATAACCATAGTTAAGCCACACCAATAATTGAGCTGCCACATGGGAAAACCAACAATCTGCATAGGCGAAAACAAAGGCACAGATCAGCTTCGCAGGAACTGCAAAGCTGATCAGTGCCTTTGTTTTCGCTACACGGATAGTACAATTCCTCTACTTTTTAAATCCAAAATTTCCAGCTTCTAAGTGTCTTCTGTGACTGTACAGCGTAGTTGGTGTCAGACCTGGTCGGAACCCACTCACGTACAGGCTCAATTATCTGACACACCATGTTTACAGGAGTTGGTAGACCTGATCTGTGATGTTAAACAGATGGAAGAGGCTGTAGTGGAAATGCAGTATGATGCTAAGAAAGCACCACTTGGTAAATAAACATATTTTTACTTTGTCATAGAAAAACCATTAATTATGTCTCCCCCCGACAGGGTCGGGAGACATATTGTTTTTCCCCGTGCGTCTGTCCGTCTTTCTGTCTGTCACAAATCGTGTCCGCTCTATAACTTGAAAACCGTTAAAGATTTTTCAATGAAACTTGGTACACTTGTAAACCACGGCGAGACGATGTGTCATGCACAAGAACCATAACTCTAGCTTGAGTATTTTTGGAGTTATTTCCCTTTGATTATTTTCGATACAATTTCGTGTCCGTTGTATAACTTGAAAACCGTTAAAGATTTTTCAATGAAACTTGGTACACTTGTAGACCACGACGAGACAATGTGTCATGCACAAGAACCATAACTCTGGCTTGAGTATTTATGGAGTTATTTCCCTTTGATTATTTTCGATACAATTTCGTGTCCGCTGTATAGCTTGAAAACCGTTTAAGATTTTTCAATAAAACTTGGTACACTTATTGAGCATGATCAGACAATGTGTCATGCACAAGAACCATAACTCTGGCTGGAGTATTTTATGAGTTATTTTCCTTTGATTATTTTTCATACAATTTCGTGTCCGCTTTATAACTCAAAAATCGTAAGAGTTATTTCAATGAAACTTGGTACACTTATAAAGCACGATGAGATAACGTGTCGTGCTAAAGAACCATAACTCTTGCTTGCATATCTTTGGAGTAATTTCCCTTTGATTATTTTCCATACAATTTCGTGTCCACCCTATAACTTGAAAACCGTAAGAGAAATTTCAGTGAAACTTGGTACACTTATAAAGCTCTATGAGACGATGTGTCATGCACAAGAACCATAACCCTTGCTTTCATATCTATGGAGTTATTTCCCTTTGATTATTTTTCCATACAATTTCATGTCCACTCTATAACTTGAAATTCATAAGAAATATTTCAATGAAACTTGGTACACTTATAAAGCACGATGAGACGATGTTTCATGCACAAGAACCATAACTCTTGCTTTCATATCTTTGGAGTTATTTCCCTTTGATTATTTTTCCATACAATTTCATGTCCACTCTATAACTTGAAATTCATAAGAAATATTTTAATGAAACTTGGTACACTTATAAAGCACGATGAGATGATGTGTCATGCTAAAGAACCATAACTCTTGCTTGCATATCTTTGGAGTTATTTCCCTTTGATTATTTTTCATACAATTTTGTGTCTGCTCTATAACTCAAAAACCATTAGAGATTTTTCAATGAAACATGGTACACTTATAAAGCATGATGCACAAGAATCATTACTCTTGCTTTCATATCTTTGGAGTTATTTCCCTTTGATTATTTTCCATACAATTTCGTGTCCACCCTATAACTTGAAAACCGTAAGAGAAATTTCAATGAAACTTGGTACACTTATAAAGCACGATGAGACGATGTGTCATGCACAAGAACCATAACTCTTGCTTTCATATCTTTGGAGTTATTTCCCTTTGATTATTTTTCCATACAATTTCATGTCCACTCTATAACTTGAAATTCATAAGAAATATTACAATGAAACTTGGTACACTTATAAAGCACGATGAGATGATGTGTCATGCTAAAGAACCATAACTCTTGCTTTCATATCTTTGGAGTTATTTCCCTTTGATTATTTTTCATACAATTTTGTGTCTGCTCTATAACTCAAAAACCATTAGAGATTTTTCAATGAAACATGGTACACTTATAAAGCATGATGCACAAGAATCATTACTCTTGCTTTCATATCTTTGGAGTTATTTCCCTTTGATTATTTTCCATACAATTTCGTGCCCGCTCTATAACTTGAAAACCGTAAGAGATATTTCAATGAAACTTGGTACACTTATAAAACAGAATGACAGGATATGTGATGCACAAGAACTATAACTCTTGCTTGCATATTTTGGACATGCACATAGAAAGGGGGGAGACATCAGTTTTCACATAGAAAACAAATTCTAGTTTAATTTTGATTGATCTACCTGAAAAGATTCATATAACACTCTAAGCTATATTTAGAGATTTAATTGTAAAAACAAGTAGTGGCCGCAGACAGAATTGCAAACAGTAAAGACCTTTATCAAATTTCCCCACTAGGCGCTATCCTTTTTAGAGTTATCTACCCATGTGGCCATTTTGTTTTCCAATCATTGCTATATGGTTATGGTAAAGTCTTACCACATTAAAGCTGCGTAAACTAGGAGTTGCAGTTTTGATCTTTGGCTTCACCAGTCTATCGGATGAGACTTTCAACAGAGACTTTGTCTCAGAATGACTCTTATACTGACAGTTATGATGAAATTACAGGTAAACTGAATACCGACCAGATCAAGGCAGGGTACGCTGCTCTGAAGAAGATAGATGATTGTATAGAGAAAGGAGACCTGGGGTCAAATCTTACGCAGGCCTGTGATGAGTTCTACACTAGAATACCTCACGACTTTGGGTAAGTACATTGTCTCGAGAAGGGAGACTTGGACTCAAACCTAATACAGGCCTGCGATGAGTTCTACACTAGAATACGTCACGACTTTGGGTAAATGTGTTTGTTTTATAACACAGGTATTTACAACTTAGTTGAGATGCTACAGTCATCATGGGCTTGAAGGTGTCAGAGGCTATAACGATCTGTAGCTAAACCTTGTATAGACATTAGTCAGTGGGCCCTCTATTTTTAGCTCACCTGAGCCGAAGGCTCACAAGGTGAGCTTATAGGATGGCCATGCTCCGGCGTCCGTCTGTCGTCGTCCGTCCACAATTTCAAAGATCTTCTCCTCTGAAACCGCATGGCCAATCAAAGCCAAACTTCATGTGGAGCATCCTTAGGAAGGGTGAACGAAAGTTTATATAAATGGTCCAGGTCACATGACCAAGATGGCCGCCATGGCTATAAATAGCAAAAACCTTTAAAAATCTTCTTTTCCAGAACCAGTGGGCTGATTTCCACAAAACTTGGTATGTAGCATCAGGGACGCAGGCCCATTATATTTTATATAAATCATGACCCTAGGATGACCTTGACCTATTTTACGGCAAGGTCAACTTAGGTCGCCAATGCATTTGAATGGGAAAAAATGGTAAAATGCTATTTAATGGGTAAAACTTACTTGGAATAGGCAAGTGGACAGAAGATTAATGTTAATGGAAAATTTTAGCCCCTGGGGGGTTGTCTGCCCCTGCCCCGGGGCTATATACATGTATATTTTCATAATAATGAAACATCTTCTTCCCTGAAACTGCTTGGCCAATCAAAGCCAAACTTCATAGGGAGGATCCTTGGGAAGGGGGAAAGAAAGTTTATATAAATGGTCAAGGTCACATGACCAAGATGGCTGCCATGGCTATAAATAGAAAAAACCTTTAAAAATCTTCTTCTCCATAACCAGAAAACCAATGATTTTGAAACTTGGTGTGAAGCATCAGTGACTGGAGCTCTACAAAGTTTATATAAATCATGACCTTGGGATGACCTTGACCTATTTTACGGCAAGATCAACATAGGCCGCTCATGCATTTGAATGGGGAAAAGTGTTAAAATGTCATTTGTTGGGAAAAACTTGCAGGAAATGGGTAAATGGACTTAAGATTGATGATTCTGAAAAAATTTGGACCCCAGGGGTCTATCTGCCCCCACTCCGGGGCAATATACATGTATATGTATATTACAGAGATATTCAAAGATCTTCTTCTCTGAAACCGCTTGACCAATCAAAGCCAAACGTTATGTGGAGCATTCTTAGGAAGAGTGAATGAAAGTTTGTATAAATGGTCAAGGTCACATGACCAAGATGGCCACCATGGCTATAAATAGCAAAAACCCTTAAAAATCTTCTTCTTCAGAACCAGAAGGCCTATGATTTTGAAACTTGACATGAAGCATCAGGATATAGGACAGAATATTTATGTTTATGAAAATATATTGGGCCCAGAGGGTTGTCTGCCCCTGCCCCAGGGCTATATACATGTGTATGACCATAATATTGAAACATCTTCTCTGAAACCGCTTGGCTAATCAAAGCCAAACTTTATGTGGAACATTCTTAGGAAGAGTGAATGAAAGTTTGTATAAATGGTCAAGGTCATATGACCAAGCTGGCCGCCATGGCTATAAATAGCAAAAACCTTTAAAAATCTTCTTCTCCAGTACTAGAAGGCCTATGATTTTGAAACTTGGCATGAAGCATCAAGCAATGGAGCTCTTCAAAGTTTGTATAAATCATGACCCTAGGATGACCTTGACCTTTTTTATGGCAATGTCAACTTAGGTTGCCTAAGCATTTGAATGGGGAAAATTGTTATAATGTCATTTGAAGGGCAAAACTTGCAGTAAATTTGCAAATGACTGAATCATTATGATTTATTACAGAAATTGACTCCAGAGGTTGCCCTGACCCTGCCCTGGGGTTATATACATGTATATTACCATTCTAGTCAAACAAAGTGATTGGTATATATCTCAGATGAGCATTTACAGGACCATTGGTCCTCTGGTCTATCGGTAGGGCTACAGTGGTTGTGCATGAGACTTATCTGCCTGCTTAAGATAATAATTGTTCTCTTTAATGGTTGTTGTTACCCCTAGAATTGCCTTTGCAAATCAGTAGCAAGTTGATACAGGTACGGAAGGTACACTCCCTGACTTTAGGAGCCTGGTGATCAAGTGAGATAGCATCAAACTGAATGGAGAGGTCTTTGGTTCAAACCCCACTGATGCATAGTTGTGTCCGTAGCAAGAAACAGTTGTGTACTTAGCAAGAAATATCAATTCTTAGGAAGTGATGTTTTTATATAGATACGACCGATAAATTGTTGACTGCGAAGCAAACAAACAAAAAAACATTTGCTGACAAGATACATAAACTGTTTGTCTTTACAAAGAAGGCTTGAAATATGAGCTGATGCCCTTGGTCTTTCTACAATTGATAACTGTAAACCATTATGATATTAATGTTCAAATGTTAGAATCTTTGTTTCAGAATGAAACCACCCACGAAAATAACAACAAAAGGTGCTGTCAAGAAGAAAATTGAACTGTTAGAGGTAAATATTGTAAATTATTTCATAAATACTGGCTGGTATCACATGATACTAACAAGCTTATATTAATGAAGAAAAAAGCTGTGTAGTAATGAGGCTATGTGCGTGCACACATGCTGTTAATACAACCACATTTATTAGCTCACCTGAGCCGAAGGCTCACAGGTGAGCTTATAGGATAGGCAGGCATCCGTCGTCGTCGTCGTCCGTCGTCGTCGTCCGTCGTCGTCCGTCCACAATTTCAAAGAAGAATATTTCTGAAGCTAGTAGGCCGATCTTGATCAAATTTAATGTGAACCATAATTGGGCTGGGGGATTGATGACATTAGGTTTTGGAGCAGATTGTATCAAAATTGTGGTTTCCATGGCAACAGATAGGTCCCATAGACTTACAATGGGAAAAACTAAGAAAATCTTCTTCTCTGAAACCACTAGGCCCACAGCTTTGATATTTGGTATGTAGCAATGGCTAATGGTCCTCTACATAAATTATGCCATTCATGCCCCTGGGGTCTAATTTGGCCATGCCCCGGGGGTTGATAGTCTCCATAGACTTACTATGGGAAAAAAATTCAAAAATCTTCTCCTCTGAAACCACAGGGCCCACAGCTTTGATATTTGGTATGTGGCAATGGCTAATGGTCCTCTACATAAATTGTGCCAGCCATGCCCCTGGGGTCAAATTTGGCCACGCCCCGGGGGTCGATAGTCTCCATAGACTTACAATTGGAAAAACTAAAAATATCTTCTCTGAAACCACTAGGCCCACAGCTTTGATATTTGGTATGTAGCAATGGCTAATGGTCCTCTACATAAATTGTGCCATTCATGCCCCTGGGGTCAAATTTGGCCACGCCCCGGGGGTTGATAGTCTCCATAGACTTACTATGGGAAAAAAATTCAAAACTCTTCTTCTCTGAAACCACAGGGCCCACAGCTTTGATATTTTGTATGTGGCAATGGCTAATGGTCCTCTACATAAATTGTGCCAATCATGCCCCTGGGGTCAAATTTGGCCACGCCCCGGGGGTCGATAGTCTCCATAGACCTACAATAGGAACAAAACTAAAAAAATCTTCTTCTCTGAAACCACTAGGCCAACAGCTTTGATATTTGGTATGTAGCAATGGCTAATGGTCCTCTACATAAATTGTGCCATTCATGCCCCTAGAGTCAAATTTGGCCACGCCCGGGGGGTTGATAGTCTCCATAGACTTACTATGGGAAAAAAATTCAAAAATCTTTTTCTCTGAAACCACAGGGCCCACAGCTTTGATATTTTGTATGTGGCAGTGGCTAATGGTCCTCTACATAAATTATGCCAATCATGTCTCCGGGGTCAAATTTGGCCACGCCCCGGGGGTCGATAGTCTCCATAGACCTACAATAGGAAAAACTAAAAAAATCTTATTCTCTGAAACCACTAGGCCCACAGCTTTGATATTTGGTATGTAGCAATGGCTAATGGTCCTCTACATAAATTGTGCCATTCATGCCCCTGGGGTCAATTTGGCCAGGCCCCGGAGGTTGATAGTCTCAAAAGACTTGCTATGGGAAAAAATTCAAAAATCTTCTCTGAAACCACAGGGCACACAGCTTTGATATTTTGTATGTGGCAATGGCTAATGGTCCTCTACATAAATTGTGCCAGCCATGCCCATGGGGTCAAATTTGGCCACACCCCGGGGGGTCGATAGTCTCCATAGACTTACAATGGGAAAAACTAAAAAAATCTTCTTCTCTGAAACCAAAAGGCCCAGAGCTTCTATATTTTGTATGTAGCAATGTTTGGTAGTCCCCATTATAAATTGTGCCAGTCATGCCCGTGGGTCAAATTTGGCCATGCCCCGGGGGTCAATAGTGTCCATGCATAGACTTTCATTGGTCGATTCTCAATTAATTTAAATCTCATGAGCTTACAAAGTGATAATCTCTCAGGTGAGCTACAGGACCAATGGTCCTCTAGTTTATGCTTGTTACAGGCGCCACCCAAAGCACATGATAATAATGAGTTACTGAACTCCACCCGGAATGATCTTAAGAATGAATGCGTTCACCTGTATGAAAGTGTGTTGAGGCTGTAAAATATAGTGCACCATTATTTCTCTCATTTGTGCAGAATTTATGCAAAAATTGCTGTCAAAAAATGGTTTTTTCATTCATTAACATTCGCTAGGTCCCGACGGGAGTCCAGACCTATTGAATGCGCCCTCGTTTTTCAACAGTCCCCGCAGGACCTAGCGAATGTTAAGGAATGGAAAATCATATTTGATCCCTATATTAGAGTCTGCCTTTTCTATTACACACTGATAAATCGTTTATATCAGGCAAACTAGGCATCTGTCCTTTCAGGAACTTACTTAGAAAAATGAAACAAGTAAGAATACATTTAAACATTGCATTCTTTCCAACAGTTTGTTGATTTTACTTTATTCATATAAATGTTTTTTCCCATGTGGTGCGATTTTATTTGCCCACAACAATATCATGTTTATGCTTCCAGTGACCTTACATCAACTCATAGGCTATGTCATTGTTTGTCAATGTTACAGTATTAAATTATAGTTTCCTATTTAGGCCCTAGGTGACATTGAAATAGCTATCAACATATTGAAGATGGGTGACACGTCAGAGAATCCACTCGACAGACATTACCACTCACTGAAATGTGATCTCAACCCACTTGATAAAACATCGGATGAGTTTAAGGTAAGTATGGTATACTAGAATGATTACATGGAATACAATTGAGCTGCGATGTGAAAAAACCAGTCTTAGGGGGTTCCGACCAGGTCTGACACACACCAGTCTGTACAGTCTCAGAAGAAAGCTAGAATCTTGAAATTTTGGGTATAAGAAGAGGAGGAATTATACTATCCGAGTGGCGAAAACAAAGACGCTGATCAGCTGTGCAGTAACTGCACAGCTGATCTGCGCCTTTGTTTTCGCATAGGCAAAATCCAGTTCACTCATGACGCAGCACAATTTATTCTTAAAGGGCATGATAGTTCTGTTGGCGGCTTGTTCGATACGTTTTGGGGTAGACCAGTGATTGATCATCAAGTCTGGCACATTGCTTTCATGAAAATTTGGACACGAAATGATTTCTACAGCCATACTTTCTCTTCTGCTGATTTAAGAAGAGCACTTGTAGGTTTATGGTGAAAGAAATGTGCACTAAATACTGGTAACATGCCTCTGGGAGGCTTGCCAAGGGACTTTTTGGCTAGGATAACATACTGTCCTGACAGGACTTTAGCTGTTGACCATAGCTTATTATCGTCAAAATAAATACAACAGTCAGATATTTTGATGTTGAAATATACCTTGGTCCTCAGTTAAAAATTTCATTTAAATTGAGCTGCGGCATACGAAAACCAACATGGATAGGCAAAAACAAAGGTGCAGATCAGCTGTGCAGTAACTGCACAGCTGATCAGCATCTCTGTTTTTGCTACACATTTCTCTTCTTCTTAAATCCAAATTTCAAGCTTCCAGCCTTTTTCTGAGACTGTACAGGCTGGTTTGTGTAGGACCTGGTAAGAAACCCCACTGCTCAAATGTCCATTATTATAATCCAATGTTATCATTTTATTTATCTATTATTAATTTTCAGATGATGGACAAGTATCTTCAGAATACTTATGCTTCTACACATAATCAGTATAAGATGAAGATCTTAGATGTGTTTCCTTATAAATGTAAATGACCATTGCCGATGCGAAAACAAAGATGCAGATCAGCTGTGATGTAACTGCACATCTGATCAGTACCATTGTTTATGCTACACAGATAGTACACTTCCTCTTCTTATTAAATCCAAAATTTTAATCTTCAATCCTTTTTCTGAGACTGAACAGGCTTGATTATGTCAGACCTGGTCTGAAACCCAGAAGACTGTCTCACGTCTCGGCACAAATGTTTATCTAATCATTGTAATGTTCTGATTCCAGATGATAGACAAATATCTCCAGAATACCCACGCCTCTACACATAATCAATATAAGATGAAGATCCTAGATGTGTTTGATGTGGGGAAACATGGAGAAGATAGCAAGTTTAATGACTGTGGCAATAGGTGGGTTTGTGAAATTCAATTAAATGGGAATCATATTGTATTCTATAATCCCCCCAATAATTTTAAACAGCCAATAGAGAAAGCGAAACACTCAAGTTGAAGTAGTGAAGTCATATAGTGAAAATGGGATGGACAGCAAGTTTAATGACTGTAGGAACACGTGGATTGTCATTGATATTGAATTTATTGAAAAATGGGTCAACACTAGTGTTTCTTGTATTGCATCAATCAATGTTTCCCCTGTAGAGTGAAATTCCAAATTAGACAAGTTTTTAAAATAGTAGTTTCTCAGTTGTGATGGACCTCAAAGATAGTGTTATATTCTAACACGACTCGCCTATATAGCCAATGGTAAAAAAACGTGTTATATTGTGCAACAATTTCACTGGGCGAATAAGCATGACGTTACTTTGCGGCATTTGTGACGTCAGCTATCCCACAAAGCAGCATTAGACGGTGAAACATCGTTTTAGCGCACAACAAACATAATAAGTGTGTATAAATACCAGCATTACAGTCAAATATTTGGCGGGATATCTGCAATGCAATGGCAGAAAGCTGAACGTTATCGACGGTTTCAGCAACATTTATTCCGTTTATTGTGTGTTAGAATCGAAATAGATCAGCTCAAGTGCGTGAATTGTTGAGTACGCGCTCGTGATT
The DNA here is from genome assembly GCA_964017185.1 of Rugalucina vietnamica. Lineage (NCBI taxonomy): Eukaryota > Metazoa > Mollusca > Bivalvia > Lucinida > Lucinidae > Rugalucina > Rugalucina vietnamica. The sequence goes on from OZ024877.1 coordinate 16,089,203, forward strand.
TGATCTTCTTTACAACTGACCTTCAAACAGTGAATTATTACTCAACAATTCACTGCTAGAGCTGATCTATTTCTTAAATCAGAGGATTACCTGTACTGCTCAGCACCTCTAGAATGAAATATATACTTCTCCCGTCAGGAAGGATTGGAAGTCTGTGGCTTACATTTTGAATAATATTGTAGATAAACCAGTTTGATGTCTGTTTCTAAGGTATTGTGTGATGATAAATGCTCCTCATGTCTTGTTGTTTTACAGGATGTTATTATGGCATGGTTCCCGACTGACCAACTGGGTGGGGATCTTGAGTCAGGGTCTCAGAATAGCCCCTCCTGAGGCCCCTGTAACAGGGTACATGGTAAGTTTTGTCAGATGATATGCTTACCTTCATTACAGTTAAGTTCAGATATTTATGTGTGACTTTTATTTCGCAAAGTTTCTATTTCTAAATAATTAGCGAATTCTTGAATTTACAAGTGAGTACTCGTACAGTCTGTAAAGCCTATAGTAACTCTTTATTAGCGAGAACTCATGAGACAGGAAGTGTGTGAATATTATCGAAAAGTTACGCTCTCGCAAACATTTCTGAATTTACAGTAAACTGGAAATGTTTGGGAGAATATAATTTTTGCCTGCTGATGTTCCTGAATTCTGTGCCTGCATGAATACTTGCTCACAAATCCAAGCACTAATTTGTGAAATAAGGTTTTTGAAAAGAAAGAAAACATTTATGCGTATATCAATGTGATGAGACAATAAAATATAGCGGTCATTAAAAAGTTGGAAATTTACAGCATTATGGAAAATAATGCTCATCCCAGCGGGCACACGACGTCAGAATGATGTCAGATCGATGTCGATCCGACGTCATTCCGACCTCATGTGCCTGCTGGGTCATTGTCTTTCTTTTACTTTGTGTTTCAGTTTGGTAAGGGTGTATACTTTGCTGACATGTCCAGTAAAAGTGCCAACTACTGTTTTGCTTCACGAGCCAAGAAAACTGGTCTACTGCTTCTCTGTGATGTAAGTATCTCAAATATGATTTAAAATGAAACATTTGAATTAGAAAGATTCAAGCAGAAAAATTAATTGGTGTTCCAAAATGATTGAATAGTGCTATCCCTCACAACCTAATAAACAGTTGCATCATTTGGCAGAGCCTTGTGAGTATCTCTCATTATATGGTTCTTATAATATGCCCCTTTATGTTTATCTTCATAATTGGCATAGAGACTTTACACTGGAGATAGAAGCAAATAATTTTATACTTCTAGGCGGTGAAAAACAAAGATACTGATACATGTAATATTGCATGGATTTACAGGCTGACCTCTACCCTTCATTGGCGATAAATGTATAAACAAGTTACATTTCTGTTGTTTACTTTTTAATTAAGGAAGGATATGTAAATTTACTTATAGACTCATTATCAATGACCTCCAGGTTGCTCTAGGTAAGATGAATGAGCTGTTAGCCACCGACTACTCAGCAGATAAATTACCCAAAGGTTTACACAGTGTGAAAGGTGCGGTTGCTGTAGCTCCAGACCCTATAGTTAATATCTGAGCCAACACATTTGAAAAACCAACAGCATGCATAGGCGAAAACAAAGATGCAGATCAGCTGTGCAGTAACTGCACAGCTGATCAGCACCTTTGTTTTCGCTGCATCTATATAGATAGAAGAATGACTCTTCATTCTAACTATGACATCTGTGGCTGTACAGCCTGGTTTGTGTACGATCTGGTCAGAAACACAGATTGTTGTTTTTCCATGCAAAGACTCATTATTTTACATTACAGGTTGCCCTAGGTAAGGTGAATGAGCTGTTAGCCGCAGACTACTCGGCAGATAAACTACCCAAAGGTTTACACAGCGTGAAAGGAGCTGGTGCGGTAGCTCCAGACCCAACAGACGTTCATAAAACGTGAGTATATAGGCTTGAGCAATCAGTTCAAAGCCAAAATAGATATGATAGAAGCAGCCAGACCAGATTCTCGTATCTTCCATTCTATTTAGACTGTCCAATTTGGCCCAATTGGGTTGATGCATCTTTTAGCTCATATTAGCCTGGCATCCTTTTTATGGGACAAAAGCAAACAGTATAGCCCCAGTTGAGACACCGCAGAAGGCGGCGTCCCAAATGGGGCTTTTCTGTTTGCTTAGAAGAATTTCATCGAAAAATGGAATAGAAATTCTGTCACTTCCAATGCCCCTAAAAATGACAGTGGACTCTCGGAGTCTCCTAATTGATAATGATGGGCAAGTTCATTAATAGGTTAATTTAGATAAACAAACACAATATGTGTCTGCATTTATATATATTTTTAGGCCTGATGGTGTAGTGGTACCCTGGGGCAAGGGAAAGAACACGGGAGTCACCAACCCTAAAGGTTACACTCTCAACTATAACGAGTTTATCGTCTACAATACGAACCAGATCAAAATGAAATACCTGCTCAAAGTGCAGTTCAATTTCAAATGAGCCAAAAAGAAAATGAACAAGCACTGGGGAAAGACTGTTAATCAGATAGTATGGATATTTTCCCAAGAAACTTTTATTGTGGATACTCATTAGATTGAACACGCATTAGGTCTTGAAGAAAGAAAAGGACAGTCATTTTGAAGATATATTTTATATGAATTAACTGATACAGAGAAAGCAGTTTAATTCACACATTGAAGAAGTAGAAAGTTAAGACCAGTTTTAGTTTGTCTTAGTCAGGTATAAGGACTAGATCTCTTGGATTTTAATACATTTGGCAGTTGGCACAAGGCTAAAGAGTCATAACAAACTTATTACTGCTGAAAAACTTGATAGTGATTGATATATTTTAGCTGTTCTAGTTGTGGGACCAACTCCCTTCTTGTTTCTGTATTTCAACATGTATTGTCATACTGAATTGTTAATGTTAGTTGTTTATGCGTTAGTTATTATTTGTTAATGTGAATGGTTTTGAGAAAGCAAGACATAATCATGGGAATTTTTGAGCAGGATCATGAGAAAAATAGGTTTTTGCTTATGATAATGAGATTGCACGGCTGATCAGCGCCTTTGTTCTCACTAACACAGATAATACAGCTGAACTTATTTAAAACAACAACATTAACAAAGTTTTTGATCAGCCAGCTTGGATCTGAAACTTTATATACACATTTTCTGTTTGAATATTACTTTATGTACAAGGCTGATGAATTTTTATCTTATTTTTTAGGAGACATAGGCAAATAGTAAAGCCCTAGGTGTTATGCCGCAAAATGTGGCATCCCATCTGGGGCTTTTCTGTTTACTGAGAGGATTTTCATCTAAAATTGAAACTAAACTTCAAAATCACTCCTGATGCCCCTTAAAATGAAATTGCACCCACCCAAAAAGATAATAATGGGAAAGTTCATTAGGCTCAAATGGGTTAAGGAATCCAGTCTTGTGAATGCAGTTTTTGGAGGGGTGGCATAAGAAAATTTATCTTTGGGAGTAACAACTGTCCAACACAAACGAGACAGTACAGTCACAGAAAATGGCGTGGAATATAGTGTTTTGAATGTTTAGGGATTTTAGGACATATGAAGCATAGACTTAGACGTAATCAACTGTTGAGTTAATGCGGCTGTTAACAACAGGTTTTCTCTTAATGCGGCTCATACCTCATAAATTGACATAAAATGTGCCTTTGTTTGAATCTGTTGTGTTTAATACATTATTTTGAATGTCAAATCAAATTTTGTAATTTTTACACATTAAAGAAATCCATTGTTCATCCTTTATCACAAAGTTTACTTGAGATTATTTTGTTCATCACATTTTGTATTTAAAATGTATCCCATATTTGTCAAATTGAGTCATCTGGAAACATATGTATTCGTCACATATACTATCAACCAGCCCTTGGGTACATTTACCATTTGTCATTTATATACATTTCTGATAGGTATATCATGAATTTCAAGTGATCTTTTGGGCAGTCAAATGTGTGTCTAATTTCAATTACACCTAGTCAAAGTCACAATCAAGATCAAAACACATATGGGCCACAACGTGAGAAAAAGTACCTTTGGACAATTTTTTGAATATTAGAAAAACAATGTTACATTGAATGTATGATGTTTCTAGAGTCTGTTAGTCTGTATTTGACCAGATTATTTCAGTTATTTTGTGAGTTATGACCAATTTACTATATGAACCCTACAGACGTCATTGTCCTGAAAAATGACGTCAAATTGCGTAATGCATTTCTGGATGTTAGTAGAGCTTACAGAACTCGATGCATTCGCTGAAAATTGTTTGAGCACTGGTCAGAACCTATTGTTAAGAAGAGAAGCATATCATCCTTACAGGCAATCTGTCGTAATTATTTTGTCTATCTTTATGATGATTGCGATCTCCCGTTGGGAGATTGCATATATAGTTGATCAAGATCAGAACGTGGGGCTTAATCGACCACTGCGGTCAGGTTTTCATTTGAATGACCTGTATCTGTGGATAAGAAATCGTGAACCAGTCAAAGACCATGTCGATTAAAGGCAAGTTGTGAAATCCAGAATAACTTTGTTTATTGGTCACTCTAAACACCGTATTATACTGTCGGGGTCCGTGGAAACACCCCAAAACACACTAAACCACCCAAACCACTTTAAAACCACCCTAAACCACATCACAATACATTCAAAACCTCATTCAAAAGGATATTTCAGTAGATATGGTACCAGCTTCTTAAAAGATGCAAACTAACACATACACAATAAAAAGTGCTGAGAGATCGCAAGCTTTTTAGAAAAGCTTAAACTTGTGTGGTTGCTATGGTTACCGTTTAAAGATAGATATGGGGAAATTACCAGTATGTGTAATATGGGCTAAGACAAGGGCAGATAACTCCAAATATTGAAACGAAGTATGTTTTTAAATTCATTCTTTTGGTAGCTTACAAATACAGTGTTATTTCTAAAACATATATTACACCATTTTCCCGCTTTTTGCTGCTTTCTACTAGTAATGTCAATGTCCGAAGGTACATTTTGTCGTGTTGGGGTTCATATCTTTGCTGGCTGATCTGTGTCTTTGATGTTTGAATGCAGTTTCTCATTGAGTAGTGATCATTCTCTTATTAAATTACAGAATGATGAAATCAGCACAAAATTACATACATGTTTATCCATTCAAAAGGATTTACGGGTCTACCTCATTATAATGCTATCTTTGGGTCCATGGAAGCAGACCATGTTATAAGTGAAACTGTGTTATAATAAGGTTATTTACAGTAGACAAATAGCAAAATAATTTGACATGGTCTACTGAAAAACGCACTATACTGAGGCGCGTTATAATGAGGTTGAACTATATATAGGCACCTACATGACATCATTTGTGTTCTTTCAGAATGTGTTACGACTTCTTGCTTACTGTACTTCAAAATTCTTGTAGTGCCATGATTAGATGAAGAAAAAGAAATGAACGTCTTGTTTCAGTTATTTATGAACCTATGAAGAACTTTTTTTTTCACAAAAAAGATATTTTATGATCTTTTATTGCATACCAAATGGAAGTACAATTTCATGCATACAACTGATTATTCGAGCATTAAGCCTGTTTCTCAGCTCCTATAGCTCGGTGGTTAGTGTCTGCTACCAGTGACTCAACGACACTAGGCCACATGGTCAAAATTCACTGCACTTACACTGGCCGAGGAACTTGACATACATGTACATGTAGCGGAGTTCCACAGGGGGCCTGGATAACGAAGTGGTTACAAACTCGCTTTGCACCTCTGAGGTCTAGGTTCGAATTCACATCATGGCATCTGACAGTCGCAGGGGAGCGATCACCTGCCAAATTTCAGTGGTTTTCTTCTTGTTTTACAGTTTCCTCCTCCGCATCTGACCAAATAATGAATACATTCAGGTCTTCAAGAACACATAAATGAACCTCAACGTGACAAAATGTACCTTCGGACATTCTGACGTTACTATTAGAAAAATGCGGGAAAACCATGTAATTTATGTTTTAGAAATAACAATGTATTTGTAATCTTTGAACACTGGACTACAAAATAAATGAGTCTTAAAACATATTTATTCTCAATATTTGGAGTTATTGGCCCTTGTTTTAGCCCATAATATACGTAATTTTCCTATGTGTCGTCAAACGGTAACCATAGCAACCACATGGTCACAATAATAGACAAAATAATTTCGACAGATTCTTTGTAATGAAAATATTTTTCGATCTAAACAATAGTTACTGGCCAATATATAAAAAATTTTCAGCGAATACTTTAGTTTTGTAGGCACCCCTAATATGCAGAATTGCATTACGCAACTTTGACGTCATTTTTGAGAACAATGACGTTTCTAGGGTTCATGCAATAAACATGTCATAACTCAAAAAGTAATTAAATTAATACGGTCAAATAAAGACTATTGGACGCAAGAAACAATATACTTTCAAAGTAAAATTGATATTGTGATAGACAAAATATTGTCCAAAGGTACATTTTCTTGCATTATGGCCCAAATATGTTCAATGAGCTTTCTGTGTGTCTGTAATTAAATTATAATCACATGTAGAAGCAACCTCCGAATAAATAAAATAATAAGGTTTTCCAAAAATAAGCCAATATTTTTCACATTTAACAATACTATTTTAATAATAATCATTTTCTGAATTTAATTCCATGATTGAGGGAACGAAGCACACAGTAACAAAACATAATTGAACATGTATATAAATAAACAGCATGATTTACAGAAAATATACAACTTTCATTGCTGTTGATTCACAATATCTTGACAGTAAGAAACCATTCTATGGATCTTCTTCATTGTATTGATATAGCCATAAAGGGTAAAGCTTGATTTTGACCTCGGACGTGTCAAAAGATCAATGAGTCTACTTAGAGCCACGTCAAAGGTAAATCGGTACGAAATGCTGCAGGTTTTCTGTTACACTTTGGTTGCAATTCGAATATCCTTTCACATGCTACTAAGTATACTTGTCAATCTTTTGATGCATCTGAGGTCAAAATTGAGCTATACCAGAGGACCAATGGTCCTGTAAACGCTCACCTGAGATCTGTTGTACGTATATACCAATAAACATGTTTGCATATTATAGAAAAAAGCCCCAGTAAAGGGGCAGATGATTCCCTGGTGTCCATTATTTTTCTTCATAATAATCAATATCCTGTCCATTTGCCAATTTCCTGCAAGTCTTTCCCTTCAACCGACAAATAACAGTTATCCCCATTCAAATGCATAGGCAACCTATGTTGACCTTGTCGTAAAATAGGTCAAGGTCATCACAGGGTCATGATTTATATATACATTGTAGTACTTAAGCCATTGATGTTTCATGCCAAGTTTTGTTGAAATCGGTCCACCGATTCCAGAGAAGAAGATTTTGGAAGGGTTTTTACCATATATGGGCATGGCGGCCATCTTGGTCATGTGACCTGGATCATTTATATACACATTGGTTCCCTCATTCTATAAATGTTTCACATAAAATTTGGCTTTGATTGGCCAAGTGGTTTCAGAGAAGAAGATGTTTGAATATTTTGGTAATATACATGTATACTGCCCCGGGGTGGGGGCATATGAGCCCCTTGGGTCCATTTTTTTTCAGAATCATTAATATTCAGTCAAACTACCCATTCCTGCAAGATTTTCACCTCAATTACTTTTTAAAAGTTTTCCCCATTGAAATGCATAGGCGACCTATGTTGACCTTGCCATAAAAAAGGTCAAGGTCATCACAGGGTCATGATTTTATATACACATTGTAGTACTTGAGCCATCAATGCTCCATGCCAAGTTTCTTTGAAATCAGTGTACCGGTTCCGGAGAAGAAGATTTTGCAAGGGGTTTTACCATATATGGGCATGGCGGCCATCTTGGTTATGTGACCTTGATTATTTATATACACATTGGTTACCCCTTCCTATTGATGCTTCACATAAAATTTGGCTTTAATTGGCCAAGCGGTTTCAGAGGAGATGATGTTTGAATATTATGATAATATACATGTATATTGCCCCGGGGTGGGGGCATATGAGCCCCTGGGGTGCAAACTTTTTCAGAATCATTAATATTCAGTCCTACTGCCCATTTCCTGCAAGACTTTTACTTAAAATGACATTTTAAAAGTTTTCCCCATTCAAATGCATTGACGACCTATGTTGACCTTGCTGTAAAATAGGTCAAGGTCATCACAGGGACGGACGCCGGATCATGGCCATCCTTTAAGCTCACCTTGTGAGCCTAACGGCTCAGGTGAGCTAATAATACTTAGATTTTCACCCACTGTACCCATCGCATCAATATTGGGGTACTATAACTTTGAAGTGAAAATAGCATTCAGGTGTAACTGAAATCAGTCTTATTCAAATATTTGGGCAGCATCATTAGAAAACCTACATTCTGCATATGCGAAATCAAAGACACAGATCAGCTTTGCAGTAAATGCGAAGCTGATCAGTCTTTTGCTAGACAGATAGCTTTCTAAATCCTAAATTTCAAACTTTTAACCATCTTCTGTGACTGCACAGACCAGTTTGTATCGAACCTGTTCGGAAACCACATTGTTGGTTTTCTCATTTAGTCGGGAATGGGTATCATTGTGCCAAGATAGTGTGAATCAACAATAAACTGTAGTGAAATCTACATCTGAGCTGCCTCGTGGGAAAACCAACAATGTGGTTTCCGAACAGGTCTGACACAAACCAGCCTGTACAAGCACAGAAAAGAGCTAGAAGCTTGAAATTTCGGATTTAAGTAGAAGAGGAATTGTACTATCCGAGTAGCAAAAACAAAGACGCTGATCAGCTCCGCGGTCACTGCGAAGCTGATCTGCGTCTTTGTTTTCGCATATGCAGATTGTTGGTTTTCCCATGAGGCGGCTCATCTATTATTTATAATGTAAGCTCTATACAAATTGGTGTTTTCAATTATCGGTGATGACAATTTTAGGAAGGTTGCTTATAACAGGATGGTGATAAAATAGGAAACCAAAAATTATCCGAAAACAATCAATTGCAATTATCTTCAAAATGAGCCTTCACATGAGAAAAGCAACAATTTAGGTTTCCGAACAGGCCCGACAAAAATCAGCCTGTACAGTCACAGAATCTGGCTACAGGCTTGAATTTAAGAGGAAGAGGGTATTACTATCCCTGTAGTGAAAACAAAGGCGCTGATCAGCTGTGCAGTAACTGCACAGCTGATCTGCGCCTTTGTTTTTGCAAAGGTAAAATTCCGGTTTTGTGTATATGCAGATTGTTTGTTTTCTTATGCAGCGGCTCAAATCTATGTCACATGCCTTCTTGCATTGAATTTGCATTGCTAAAAATAGAGCCGCCTCATGGGAAAACCAACAATCTGCATAGGCGAAAACAAAGACGCAGATCAGCACCTTTGTTTTCACTACTCGGATAGTACAATTCCCCTTCTACTTAAATACGAAATTTCAAGCTTCTAGCTCTTTTCTGTGCTTGTACAGGCCGGTTTGTGTCGGACCTGTTCGAAAACCACATTGTTGGTTTTCTCACGAGGCAGCTCAATACATGAATCTTTAAAAGCAGGTACTCACAACATGCATGGACAGAAACGTGTTATTTCCCTTGTTTGAATTTATGTTCAGCATCCCAGTCAACAGTTTAAATCATGCTGGGACAGAGCCACTAGTTTGGGAGTAAATTTCTTGCACACCAGACAGAAATTGCCACACTTTTTGCCTGGGTGATAAAATTGCATCTCACCCAGGTGTTCTCAACCAGGCTAAAAAAAATACGCAAAACCTTGAAATAAACCAGATTTTGGGGGTTGTTGTGCAAGAAAAAGAATCTAATATGGTGTTCTGTTCTAGATGGAAGTTTCCAACCCTCGGGATGACCGTGCTGAGCGGAACCTCGGCGGAGCCTCGGTTCCGCTCAGCACGGTCATCCCTTGGGTTGGAAACTTCCATCTAGAACAGAACCCCATATAAGATTCTTATAATCTTGCTAAATAATACAACTAACCCAAGGCTAATAAATGATTTGTGATGAATAGATTTTCAATCATTTGTCATCTTAATAAAGGTGGCAAATCGTGTCTAATGTTGATTTTTGTGTACTAGTATTTGGACATAACCAGTAAGCAAATCGACCATAGTTTTCTTAAAACTGAATGGACTTTCACAGGATAAAGTGCACATTCCCCAGAATGCTACCATCTAAACTGTCACACAACAGTCAGCTAAATGCAAGCTGGCGTTAAATAGATTACGCCGAGCAACCTCGGGGGTTAAAATATGAATCCAGTTGCTTGGGGAAATCTATTAAATTATCGTGCACATGAATCTGGCTGTTGTATAACAGTTTAGAGTGTACCATTCCCGGGTATGTGCACTTAACCACATGAAATTTCATAGCTGATTTGCTTTCTGGTTCTATTGGAATTACTAGTACACAATAATTGATTTCAGTCATGTCATTGTCCACCTTGATCAATGTTAGTAGTATACTACGACTACTACAATCCTGAATTATTTTTCAATATCCAAAAATGGATCGAGGTACCCTATTTCTAGTAAAGAGCAATTACAAAGAATATTGTTTATCAAAAATACATGCCTTCAATCAAATATTCCCATTTAACTGTTCTTGATTTGACTAGAATTTACTAATGCAAACACCACAATTCACTACGATGAGCAATCACTCACAGTACTCTTATTCACTAACAAACATGCACAGCTTTACGGTAGACAATATACACAGCCCTATGTATGTTAACAACGCACACACACTTTTCTGTTTAGTTAAGTTCAATGTCAACAACACATGATAATCCCTACAAAATGATCAAGCTATGTTTAAACAAAAGACACCAATTGAGCCACCGCATGGGAAAACCAACAATCTGCATAGGCAAAAACAAAGGCATTCACAGTGACTGCAAAGCTGATCAGGGCCTTTGTTTTCGCTACACAGATAATACAATTCCTCTCCTTCCTAAATCCAAAATTTCAAGCATCTAGCCCTCTTCTGTAGCTGCAAAGACCAGTTTGTGTCTGACCTGGTTGGAAACCCAAATTGTTGATTTTCTCATGCAAAGGCTCAATTAACAAAACCTTCAAATCATATTTTCTATCACAGTGCCCTGCTAATTGTTTTGTGTTTCAACATCCCAGTAAACAATTTTTCAGTCATGGAAAAGAGCAACCGCTTTTAACCAATTCTATTGGGAGTGGATGTCTTCATCAAGGAAACAACCTGGCACCAGTGGGGATTTGAACCCCCAACCTCTGGATCCGGATTCTCACACATTAACCACAAGAACACCACACTCACCTTTTGTATATGAGCTGCTGCATAAGAAAACCAACAATATGCATAGGCCAAAACAAAGGTGCAGATCGGCTGTGCAGTAACTGCACAGCCGATCAGCACCTTTGTTTTCGCTACACAGACAGTACAAGCCCTCTTCTTCTTAATTCTGAAGTTTCAAGCTTCAAGCCTGCGTCAGTGACTGTGCAGGCCAGTTGTATCAGACCTGGTCGGAAACCAAGATTGTTGCTTTTTTCACGCAATGGCTCATATGTCAATGTCAAAGACTCAAGGTACAGATCAGCTGCACTACCAAGCAAACTGATCACAGCATTTTTACAGCCTACTTCCTATAATCTGCATTGAACTAGTGAATTTCAATCCAAGCAAGCCTGCATACTGATACCTCCCTCATCATCAAGACTCCAGGAAAATAACGAGCGGTAAATTTGTCTAAAATGTACTGCTTTTTCACAATTCAAAAACCAAGAACTGTTTTTGTATCTTCTATATTTTTTTTCAAAAATCTTGAAATGAAGGAAAAATCTCCCTGATGCCCATTTCAAACTCATCACATGTATGAGCCTGTGTCTGGCCAACCTGGGCCCTTAATTATAAAACTGTGTTCATGCTCAACAGAGCATGAAATTTATCATGCTCGTAGATGTTAAAATCATTGGTATTTAACTTTTTAAGGAGATGATAGATTTGCTTGATGAAAATACCCAAAGGACATCTATGGATAAGATGAGAAAAGTCCCTAATAGCCTCGAATCGAGGGGTCACTTTTTAAAACATGTAATTTAAGCAAATGTTTAAACTGTATTATTGGGTATATGTAAATTGTATGAAAAAAGATTTGGCAGTGTTCCCAAATGCCAACAGGTTGAGATAACTCTTGGTTTTTGTACCTACCCAAATATTTACAATTTCTTACCTTGCTCATGTTCATGGAGCAAAAATAGAGTTTCCTATGTATTTGACTGCAATTTTTGCAGCAAACCAAAGCAAAATGCATGTTGTCAGTATTAAATGGTTTTGGTTTGTTGTTATTGTGCATGCGCATTACTGGAAAACGTTTTAAGGTCACTCAGTTTCCATCAAAAATTAAAAGTTGGAGACCATTACTATTTTTAGTTTAAAAGTTTAAAAGTATGTTCTCCCCTAGACCCACCAAATCCTTCTTACTGGTGATACCTTATATATATTTACACAATATATGTAAGCGAGAAGCTGGGTCTAGGGGGGGGGGGGGGGGGGGGGGGGGGAGATGTTCACCAAACCGTGGAACATATGTACTTAAGCATGATTGGAATCGGAATGACCGTAAAACATGTTCCAAAAATGTGCATGCGCAAAAAGATCAAAATCAAAACTTGTTAACATCGTCAACATCCATTTTGCTTATAGCTAAAACTTGCTGTCAAATACACTGTACATAGAAAACTATATTTTTGCTCCATGAACATAAGCAGTGTAAGAAAGTGTTAATATTTGGAGAGGTACAAAATATCAAGAGTTATGTCTACCTGCTGGCAGTTGGGAACGCTGCCAAATCTGATTTTATACAATTATCATATATGCCCAATTATACAGTTTAAATTCTTTTAAAAAATATGTGTTTTAAAAATTGACCCCTCAATTTAAGGCTTTTAGGGACTTTTCTCATCTTGTCCATAGATGTCCTTTGTTTTTCCTGGCTATCTTGCCATTTGAGCCGCGACGTGAGAAAACCGGTCTTCGGGGTTTCCGACCAGGTGCGACACAAACCGGCCTGTACAAGCTCAGAAAAGAGCTAGACGCTTGGAATTTCGGATTTAAGTAGAAGAGGAATTGTACTATCCGAGTAGCGAAAACAAAGGCGCTGATCAGCTTCGCGGTTACCGCGAAGCTGATCTGCGCCTTTGTTTTCGCTTAGGCAAAAATCAGGTTTTCTCACGATGCGGCTCATTTATGAGCAATTTTACTGTGTTGACAAAAGACCTTGCTAGACTACAATTGCATCTGACACTGTCAGAAACTTTACAGAAGACTGCCTTGAAACCTTTCCAAGGCTCGTTGGTTGGTTGGTTGTAGCTAAGCCCTAATTGGCAGTAGTGTTCTCTTGGTGAAGTGACTCTCTGTATTTTCTCTAAGTATAACTGTCACACAAGTAATCCTGTGTAGGTGGTGCGCTAATGTCTTGTTGAGATAGAAGTAAAGTCTATATTTTCCAATCAATGCCACATCAAAACTTCAATCAAGGCTCATCCTGTCAATGACAAGTCATTTTGGCCACCACTATCAATCGTGCATTGTAATGCAATCACAACAATATACTGTATCTAGCTGTTTTTGGTAACTGAGCACTATATGATGTCATGTTCAGGTTGGAGGTACTGGGGTTTGGTCTGCCATCAATCTTTGTCGTCGTTTGTGGTCGTAGTTCACTAGACGCTGACCTACTAAATATCTGGAAAGAAGAAAATTGTATGGTAGGAATTATAAGTAGAACAAATATTAGCTATCAGAAAAACATAATTACATCCACTCTCGACATTGACCTACTAAATATCTGGAAATGAGAAAAAAATAGGAATTATAAATGGAACAAAATTAGCTATCAGACAGAAAAACATAATTACATCAACTCTCAATAAAAGTAACTTGTTTTGTGGTTTAACATCCCACTCAACAGTTTTTCAGTTTTGTCAGAACTGATCCAACAAACCTTCCTGGGCATTTACCAGTAATAATTTAGCCGTGACGCAAGAAAACAAGTCTTTGGAGTTTCCAACCTGGTCCGACATGTACAGGTCTGTGCAGTCTCAGAAAAAGGCTAGAAACTTGAAATTTTGTATTTATGTAGAAGTGGAGTTGTAATATCTGTGTAGTGAAAACAAAGGTGCTGATCAGCTGTGCAGTTTCTGCACAGCTGATCTGCGCCTTTGTTTTTGCATAGGGAAAAATCCGGTTTTCTCATGAAGCAGCTCATAAAACCCAGAGCAAGCAGGGTTCAAACCCTTGACTTCCTGGGCCCAGTTGTTCAAAACTAACGACGTCGTTAGTTAACGTTTCGTTAAAATTTCAAACATTACTATTACAAATACACTGTTATTTTTTGTTGAAAAAATGTGAGAATCCTTTGCACTGCAAAGGATTCTCACATTTTTACAACAAAAAAATAACAGTGTATTTGTTACTTTAGCTGATATTTGCTTAACAAATTTATGTCTTAACAATATCGTTAAGCTAACGGTGCTTTGAACAACTGGGTCCTGATCTGAAGTGTGGCATGTTAACCATCCGGCCACCATGCTCTTCTCTTGTACAGTAACTGCACAGCTGATCAGAAACTACGTTTTTCCTTTGAAGATAATACAATTCCTCTTCTGCTTAAATAAATAATTTGAGCCGCATCATGAGAAAATCACATTTTTGTCTATGCAAAAACAAAGACGCAGACCAGCTGTGCAGTAACTGCAAAGCTGATCATCGCCTTTGTTTTCCCCACTCGGATAGTACAATTCCTCTTCTACTTAAATCCTAAGTCTAGCTCTTTTCTGTGACTGTACAGACCGGTTTGTGTCGAGCCTGGTCAGAAACCCCGAAGACCGGTTTTCTCGCGTCATGGCTCATTTAAAGCTTCAGGCCTTTAATGAGTAAGTACAGACTGGTTAGTGTCAGGAACTGGTCAAAAACCCAAAACACAGGATTCCTAATGTTGAACTCAAATGAGCTGTGGCGCGAGAAAACTGGTCTTCGGGGTTTCCGACCAGACCTGACACAAACCGACCTGTACAGTCACAGAAGAAAGCTAGAATCTTGAAAATTTGTGGATAAGTAGAATAGGAATTGTACTATCCGTGTAGTGAAAACAAAGGCGATGATCAGCTTTGCAGTTACTGCAAAGCTGATCTGTGCCTTTGTTTTCGCATAG